>JALPQI010004419.1:0-69331 GCA_025490895.1 Thaumatotibia leucotreta | reverse complement strand
TGTGTCCCACATTAAATAAAAACTTACATGCATACGAAAACAAGACCATATTTAAAGCCAAAGAGCAAAAACCATGATGACTATGAATATTTTCAAAGTCTACGTACTAGAACACTAACACATTTTTTGTTGACCCGCCGACCTCTTGCAAAATGCAAACTGTCAAACGTTGGACGTTGAATGAACTGTCATTGTCATTTGTCAATTTGCCTCCATACACCGGTTATTAGAATCTCGGCGAGGCTAGGCCGCTCCCCACTCGTGAGCGAATTGCAACTCGAAGCCGCGAACGTAATTTTGAATTCGATTCTTTGCCTTCGCGACGGGCGATTTATACCGCGGCGTTGACATATTCTTTAAATACATATTATTTCTTTATTACTACAAAGGGTTAAAAAGAGTCAAATGCATTAAAATAAGAGCTCCACATTTTTTTTTTACTTTGGATCAACTTTGTATGTACAAACAGCAACACAGCTAGGTATACACTTCAGACATTGGAAATAATGCATGAAAGAGAATCACACTTACAGTCACATGTCAGTTACATAGGAATGTTGAGCCACTTGGCAAAGGATGCAATTTGGTCGTGTAATATTATGGGTTCGGTATTTTTCGTTAGTAGGCACGATCGCGACATTTCCGATGGTCCCCGATGATATGTCATCTTTGTTGCGACAAAATTTCAGTATTTAAAAACTAGTTGACATAATAGAGATTCCTTCGTCTACGAAAATTAAGAATTAGCCATTATTAGACGCTAGATGTCGTTGTTCCTAGTGGAAACTGGATAACGACAGTTCTTCATAGATTTGTCTAAAACCGTTTAGTAATTATTTAATGTTTTTACGAGGTCAACAAGAATTTATTCATTAGTGTATAAAAAAATAAAAACCATATAAAAAAAGTATGTTTTCTTCAAATCGGATGCCATGATTTATCTTTAAACATTAATACTTAGGCGAGGTATTTTTACAAATAGCCATGTTATAGGGCAATTTTAAATTATTTTTTCAATTGACAGAGACAAATGCTATTGCTGTCCTTATTATTATTCGTCACATCTCTTAGCCCCTCGTATGCTTCCTGTCAAATTACGTTACTGTAAAAGTTACCTTGACACTTAAAACAATGGATTGAAATTCCCACGCACGGATCCGTGTCTAAGCATACGAGGGGTTAATTCACGTTAGTTGAATACTTATGTAGATAGACGTTTGACAGTCTACCTATAATCCTTTAATCTGTCAGTAGCCATACAAATGTTTAATAGAGACTTGATAAATTCTGGCTGAAATTCTAACTTTGAAAAAATATCTGACAGTGACAGCCGTTGAAAGGAAAATGACCGAAAATTTCTACATAGCAGCTTAGCAGTCAAATTACCGGCTCTGAAGTTAGATTGACGTCTCCAGAACTGAATATACAAACGATACTCCTCCTGGAGTATGTGTGGCTGCTCCCGCGTTTCCGCTACTGCAGCTGTGGCCGGGTCGCATCCCACAAGGGTGGGACGGTCGTTGCACCGTCATTTGGGGACGGTGTTGAGAGGCTGTTGAAGGAAGATTTGCCATGGGCATGGCGAGAGAGAAAAATGATTTTGGTGATGATGATGCGGTAAAGGCAAGTTAAGGCAAGGCAAAGTTCGATCTGAGAGAGATCTGAAAAGGAAGACAGATGGAGAGAGAGAGGCTGGTGCTCGATGCGCGGCTGTCGGCGCGTCGCTAGCGGCAGAGCTGGCTCGTCGTTGAGAGTCTGCTGCTAGGGAGGAGAGAAAATGGTGACCCAGCGGGGGCACCCGGGCAGGGCCCCGCTGGGTCGAGAGAGAGAGCTGCTGGTGTCAGTCGTCTGGCGGCTGGTGGACGTCTTCAGGACTAAAGCGGATGTTATATATAACGTAACTATAGTAACGTCAGTTTCCGGAAAAATCGGGATCAATCATTGGTTAAACGTTTTTGTTATTACGTAACCATGGTAATGTCACCTTCTGAAGAAACCGCGAGCGATCATTGGTTAACCGTAGCAAGGCCCGTTCCATTGGTCAGCAGAGTTCGGCCGAAATCGTGATACCAGTCTTATAAGAGTTCGGAACCCGATTTGTATTATTCGACCAAGTTGCGAACCTTTTGTCCGGGTGTGCCTAAGAAGTTTTATGACTAAGTCGCGTTTTGCCTATACTTCAATCTCCAGGAGCATTACGACTATATAGTTTGCGGACTATTTCGCTTTTTGTCTAACGGGTAGACTGCCTGTTTTGACTAATGCCTTAAACGTTTTATGACTAAATCGCGTTTTGCCTAAACTTCAATTTTAAGTCGCATAAAGACTATGACGTTGGTTGGCTAATGCGCTTTTTGACTATTGCGATAAATTGCCTTACTCTCAATCTGTTGTTTTCGCGTTTTGCCTAAAATTCAATTTTTAGTGACATTTACAACTACGACATTAGGTGACTAATTCGCTTTTTGACTATATCTTAAACTGGCATTTTCGCCTTTTGCCTAAACATCAAAATTATGAAGAAGTTCGTATGCGTTATCGTAACAAACTTATCATCTTGTTAAATAATATGCTGGCCACTTGAATTTGAAGTGATATTTAGTCCGGCAGCTTTTTAGGTTTGATTCTAATGTATAGGTTGACCAAACGCGTTTTAGACCAAAAGCGATATAGCTCAAAAACAGTTTTAGTCCGAAAGCTTTTTAGGTTTGATTCTAATGTATAGGTTGACCAAACGCGTTTTAGACCAAAAGCGATATAGCCAATAACTGTTTCGTACCTAATGCGAATCGGTCCAACATAGATGAGGACATAATGATTATTAGGTAATTAGAGTTTTAGACTTTATGCGAGTTAGGCTATGTATCGACATAGACCAAAAACGTTTCAGGCACACCCGGACAAAAGGGTTGCGAACAGTGCAAACACTCATCATTCCCGTGTTATTATTTACTTTGAAGTTGACATAATATAAATATATTTATCTCTTTCATTTTCTCTCTGCTCTGTCTTTAATGGTCAGTTAGGAGTGTTGCTGTTTGTACAGGGTGATTGGAAGACCGATGCAAAGCTTTAAGGCCAAGCAATTATAGACCATTTAAGCCATTGTTGTCTTTGACGAAGTCAAGAATATTTTTCTCAGACTATTTTTTTTATGGTGTTTTAGGCCAAAATACCCGAAATTTAAAATTAACTGCTAATTTTTGACCAAGTTAAGCAATAAACGTATTATTTTTTATTTTATTTAAATAAAGTAACGTTTAAACAATCTAACAAAACATAATAAAAGCTTTTGTTTCATAAAAGTTTTTTTACACAATTTTAAGGTTCATGATCCAAAATTGAAAATGTTAAAATACGATTTTTAACATCATTTATAAAAAAACCAAGTGTGTTTTTTTTGTTCAAACCTTTTAGAAAACATATCTAAGTATTAATTTCATTTGAGGTATCATTTACGCAGATATCTTCATCACCAGGTATTGAAATTAGGACTTAAGAACTAATTTGAGGGAGAAACATGAAAACTTGAGGTAATAAGTGTAGTAACGAGCATTTTGTTTAAAAATGTAAAACTAAGTTGAAAACCATACCGGTTCCTGTATTAGAAATCGGGACATCCATTTCGAACATGATTTTTTTTTCATTTTCAAATAAAATGTTGATAAGTTTATTCTATCTCAAGTACACAATTTTCTTCCTAAATTAGTTTTTAAGTCCTAATTTCAATACGTGGTGGGGTACCTGCGTTGATGATATCTCAAATTTTTTAAATGATGTTAAAAATGGTATTTTAAGATTTTCAATTTTGTATCATCAACTTCAACATTCTGTAAAAAAAAACTTTTACGAAACAGAGGCTTTTATTATGTTATGTTAGATTGTTTACACATTTTTAAATTTTTAGTAAAATCGCATAGTCACTGTCGATATTAAACAATGATAAAAATGCAATAGCGTGAGTTCTTTAGCGTCCTCCTCACTCGCTTACTTGCTTTCTTGACTCGCGACTTGTACGCGGTTGAAGCTACAGACGCGGGTGTGAAGCCCGCGCGAGCATTCTGTGGATAATGATGTGATGTGATATTTATTCCAATTCGGAACATACATTGATAATAAACGTCAAACTAATGGGAGAAGTCCAGCTGGCGCTCGATTGATTGTGTATGTGTTGTATTGTGTTTATTTTGGATTTCCCATTGAAATTTACTGTTCAAGTACAGGTATTATCCTTAAATACAACACAAGCTTAATGTTTTGCCTGGTTCTAATGTAACGATTAACGTATGAATCAAAATATATATATTACATTGTTGTCAAACATTGCGGAAGGTTATTTTTGTTGATAGTGATGATTAATCTCTGATTCATTTGAGATACTATTAAATATTCTATGTTAATGTATATCCTGTGCGTGTTATATTACATATTTATAATGTAGGGTTATCCAGTCTGTTTCCATTTCAATCCCATAAGAATATTATAATATTTACAATACATGCTGCAATGTACTTCTGTACGAAAGAAGTACAAAAATAAAGTTATTGATAAGGTGTCAAATTTACCTCACTTATTTATAACTAGTTTGGGTTGAAAGCTGAAACAACTTTAGATTATGTCTGAATCAGTACAAACACTTTTTCAAATGAAGCTCAATCAATTTTAACCTTTTGATCGCTAAACTCTAAAGAAAACATGTGTTATCTTTAGTAAATTGTTCTACTCATTCAAATGCCGTCATTTGACGTCGTTGATTTTCGTAATAAAATCCATTGAAAAATAGCCAATTTGACATTATTTCTGTACAAATCTATTTTTACCCCCTCAGCATCATAAATCAATGTTTCCTTTAAGTAAAATGAGCCAACTCAAGGATTTAAGGTAGTTTCTCTCCAGGGCCCACCCAACTTATCTTTCCACACTGTATGTCAAATTAGCTTAGTTATCAAAAATAATTCGTGATTTTTTTACAGCCCCTGATTCAGAAATGTTGTCACCATAACATGCAAAATGTTTAAAATTGAGTCATATGTCACACCAATCTTGTTAAGCTATGTTGATAAATATGTACGGGATTTTAAGCCAGCTGATGCACAAGTAAGTATATATTTTATTAAGATTTCAGTAATTTCTAAGAAAAAATAAATAAATAAGGAGATTAATCCTGAATATTATTTTTCTAAAATTTTCAATTAAATCTGAATAGTCTAAGCTAGGGTTACAGTAATGCATTGATGCATTGTGGAAAATAGTTCAAGTGTATATGTATAAGGTGGAAATGTTGGTATTGGGGCCAGAACTATTATTTTAGAAAAACCTTAAAATAGCCCAATATTTTAAAATGTTTTATACTCTTTATGTACTACTCATTATTTTATGTAATTTACAATAGCATATTTTTTAATTATTCCATTAGGTATCTCAGAATTTGTGTACCGAATAACAAAAAAAAACCATTATTTTTGTATGGAGAAAATACTGGCCCTGATTGAACATTGAACTTTGACCTGGTTTTGTACCAAAAACTTCTGTATTATAAAGATAGATTGACCAATAATGAACCAGGTTCAAAGTACTGACAATCATTTAGCATGTATCACTATATGTTTAATATGTAATTTGTAATCTTGAATTGTAATCAAATGGTATAATCATAATCTGATCTGCCCAACTCTGGATTTATACAATATTCTTGCAGGTTTCCCTGTGGGGTGGTGGCGTGGCTCTCCACAATTTGGTGCTCAAAGCAGATGTTCTACAGAATGAAGTTGCCCTGCCATTCACTCTGGTATCAGGACGGATTCATGAGCTACTCATCCAAGTTCCTTGGACTAAGATAATGTCAGAGCCAATTGTAGTGACAATAGATACTATAGGTAATTAATTACTTTTTATTATTAGTTTAAAAATGCTATAAACCATGGCCTTCCAGTTAAATGCATATAATTTTAAACTGTCCTATTTTGATCCTTTTTCATCAATTATTCAAGATGAAAAAAACCTATTTGTTATTTTCTGTACTTTACATATAATTATCAATTTCCAGAATGTGTTCTCAGTCTTCATCCACCGGTTCCAACAGAAGAAAGTAATGAAAAACCCACGGAGTCCACTAGGTATATGCTTTATGAACCAGTGTTAATGTTTTCTGCAAGTGGATTTTCGTTGCTCGAAAAATTTGTGCTAAATATTATTAATGTCATCATCATCATCATCATATCAGCCGAAAGACGTCCACTGCTGAACATAGGCCTCCCCCAAAGATTGCCACAATGGCCGGTCCTGCGCCACCCGCATCCAGCGTTATTAATGTAATAAAAAAAAATTTTTTCGTAATTATAGGCACATTTTTAATTCATAGTCACAATCTCAGGTATCCATATTCTTTGTTTGTTGGTACCAGGATTGTATGAACAGAAAAGTGTCAACAAATTTTTCTTGTCAGGTCAACTGTGGTGGAGGCGCCACCGGGCTACATGCAGGCGCTGGTCCGGCGCATCGTGAGCAACATCTCGCTGCGCGTGCACCACCTAATCGTGAAGTATGTGCAGGACGACATCGTGCTGTCGCTTAACGTCAAGCATCTGTGCGTGGAGAGCGCTGGTGCTGATTGGACGCCTGCTTTTGCTGGTATGTCACTTGTTAATTACTGTGTAAGCTAAGCTAATGCACTATTTTCCAGGCATAGTATGTACTGATGATGAGCACATGGTTGCTATATAATAACCTTTTTTAAAATGTTAATCCAAGGTTAAACTACAATGTGTCTTATGTGTAAACTTTCTTGGAAGACTTGGAATTAATTTCACCGATTTATGAATATTCTAAAAGAGTATAATATATGTTTTATTATTTCTAAAAGTAGAGATAGATAGTTACGGTAAGGTGTAAAAGTAAGATTAATGGTTGAGTTTAATTAGTTACAAAAGTTTTTTTTATTGGATAAGTACTATGGTCGCCTACATAAATATGTTTTCAAATTTAAACCTTCGTCTCCTAGTAATAAGTTCCGAATTGTACGCATGTTTATAGACGCTGACTGTTTTATTGAATATTTTGCAGACATTGATCAGACCGTGCCAGTGGTGCGGCGGCTGATGCGGCTGGACGACCTGACGCTGTGTCTGGACCGGGCCGACTCCGACGGGAAGATACGCTTCTACCAGGAACCCTTGCTATATCGGTGCCAGCTGGACCTCAGGTATGCTCAATCAAATAGTGAAACGTCCGTGGAAAACTACGTTAGAATTGTGTATGTTTAGTTAAATTATTATGCCTTAATTTACAATCTACGAGATACCCAAAGGTGGAATTGTAATTTAAAATGATTACTATGATTCTCCCATTTATGTAACAATAAAAACAACACATTAACCCGCTTATTCGTAAATGTCTCTTAACTTAGGGAGCCGATAAGCATCATTTGTCTCTTTCATTTTTATCAATATTACTTAATACCGAAACGGACAAACGATGCTTATTGCTTAAAGTAATCGGGGCCAATAATAATATACCACATAACTAAAAAAAAAAGTAATGTAACTGTTTTTAACAGTTAATTAATAATAAAATTAGATCTAAGTGTCTAGCATGAATTCTCCGTGGGACCTATCCATTTGCCAGTTAGAAAAAATTGCTCATACTTACTATTCTTTATGCAGAGTGTTGACCCGATTAGTGTCCGCAAATACTCGGCGGGCGACATGCCTCACCATACAGCTGCGCTCGTCCAAGCTGGCGTGGGGCGTCACCAGCGAGCAACTCACGCTGCTGCTGCGACTGCTGCGCGAGCGCCAGACTCAAGCCAATACTTCACCGCCGCCGCCCAAGCAGAGCGCTGCCAATTTAGTGTCGCCGCAGGGTATGTAGACGTTATTCCTTGTTTAGAGTTGTAGCCCGATTGGTGTCCACAAACACTCGTTGAGCGGCCTGCCTTACAATGCGGCCGCGCTTGTCCAAGCTGGCGTGGGGCGTCACGAGCGAGCAACTCACGCTGCTGCTGCGATTGCTGCGCGAGCGCCAGACTCAAGCCAACACTTCACCGCCGCCGCCCAAGCAGAGCGCTGCCAATTTAGTGTCGCCGCAGGGTATGTAGACGTTATTCCTTGTTTAGAGTTGTAACCCGATTGGTGTCCACAAACACTCGTTGAACTGCCTTACGATGCGGCCGTGCTCGTCCAAGCTGGCGTGGGGCGTCACCAGCGAGCAACTCACGCTGCTGCTGCGATTGCTGCGCGAGCGCCAGACTCAAGCCAACACTTCACCGCCGCCGCCCAAGCAAAGCGCTGCCAATTTAGTGTCGCCGCAGGGTATGTAGACGTTATACCTTGTTTAGAGTTGTAGCCCGATTGGTGTCCACAAACACTCGTTGAGTGGCCTGACTTACAATGCAGCTGCGCTCGTCCAAGCTGGCGTGGGGCGTCACCAGCGAGCAACTCACGCTGCTGCTGCGACTGCTGCGCGAGCGCCAGACTCAAGCCAATACTTCACCGCCGCCGCCCAAGCAGAGCGCTGCCAATTTAGTGTCGCCGCAGGGTATGTAGACGTTATTCCTTGTTTAGAGTTGTAGCCCGATTGGTGTCCACAAACACTCGTTGAGCGGCCTGCCTTACAATGCGGCCGCGCTTGTCCAAGCTGGCGTGGGGCGTCACGAGCGAGCAACTCACGCTGCTGCTGCGATTGCTGCGCGAGCGCCAGACTCAAGCCAACACTTCACCGCCGCCGCCCAAGCAGAGCGCTGCCAATTTAGTGTCGCCGCAGGGTATGTAGACGTTATTCCTTGTTTAGAGTTGTAGCCCGATTGGTGTCCACAAACACTCGTTGAGCGGCCTGCCTTACAATGCGGCCGCGCTTGTCCAAGCTGGCGTGGGGCGTCACGAGCGAGCAACTCACGCTGCTGCTGCGATTGCTGCGCGAGCGCCAGACTCAAGCCAACACTTCACCGCCGCCGCCCAAGCAGAGCGCTGCCAATTTAGTGTCGCCGCAGGGTATGTAGACGTTATTCCTTGTTTAGAGTTGTAACCCGATTGGTGTCCACAAACACTCGTTGAACTGCCTTACGATGCGGCCGTGCTCGTCCAAGCTGGCGTGGGGCGTCACCAGCGAGCAACTCACGCTGCTGCTGCGATTGCTGCGCGAGCGCCAGACTCAAGCCAACACTTCACCGCCGCCGCCCAAGCAGAGCGCTGCCAATTTAGTGTCGCCGCAGGGTATGTAGACGTTATTCCTTGTTTAGAGTTGTAACCCGATTGGTGTCCACAAACACTCGTTGAACTGCCTTACGATGCGGCCGTGCTCGTCCAAGCTGGCGTGGGGCGTCACCAGCGAGCAACTCACGCTGCTGCTGCGATTGCTGCGCGAGCGCCAGACTCAAGCCAACACTTCACCGCCGCCGCCCAAGCAAAGCGCTGCCAATTTAGTGTCGCCGCAGGGTATGTAGACG
This sequence comes from Thaumatotibia leucotreta, assembly GCA_025490895.1. NCBI lineage: Eukaryota > Metazoa > Arthropoda > Insecta > Lepidoptera > Tortricidae > Thaumatotibia > Thaumatotibia leucotreta. The sequence goes on along the minus strand of JALPQI010004419.1, from coordinate 59,889 downwards.
TTATACCTTGTTTAGAGTTGTAGCCCGATTGGTGTCCACAAACACTCGTTGAGTGGCCTGACTTACAATGCAGCTGCGCTCGTCCAAGCTGGCGTGGGGCGTCACCAGCGAGCAACTCACGCTGCTGCTGCGACTGCTGCGCGAGCGCCAGACTCAAGCCAATACTTCACCGCCGCCGCCCAAGCAGAGCGCTGCCAATTTAGTGTCGCCGCAGGGTATGTAGACGTTATACCTTGTTTAGAGTTGTAACCCGATTGGTGTCCACAAACACTCGTTGAACGGCCTGCCTTACAATGCGGCCGAGCTTGTCCAAGCTGGCGTGGGGCGTCACCAGCTAGCAACTCACGCTACTGCTGCGACTGCTGAGCGAGCGCCAGACTCAAGCCAACACTTCACCGCCGCCGCCCAAGCAGAGCGCTGCCAATTTAGTGTCGCCGCAGGGTATGTAGACGTTATTCCTTGTTTAGAGTTGTAACCCGATTGGTGTCCACAAACACTCGTTGAGCGGCCTGATTTACGATGCGGCCGCGCTCGTCCAAGCTGGCGTGGGGCGTCACCAGCGAGCAACTCACGCTGCTGCTGCGACTGCTGCGCGAGCGCCAGACTCAAGCCAACACTTCACCGCCGCCGCCCAAGCAAAGCGCTGCCAATTTAGTGTCGCCGCAGGGTATGTAGACGTTATACCTTGTTCAGAGTTGTAGCCCGATTCGTGTCCACAAACACTCGTTGAGTGGCCTGACTTACAATGCAGCTGCGCTCGTCCAAGCTGGCGTGGGGCGTCACCAGCGAGCAACTCACGCTGCTGCTGCGACTGCTGCGCGAGCGCCAGACTCAAGCCAACACTTCACCGCCGCCGCCCAAGCAGAGCGCTGCCAATTTAGTGTCGCCGCAGGGTATGTAGACGAGACGTAATACCTTTTTCACTTTTAACCCAATCGGTGTTTTGACACGCGGATGGGATCACCTTCACAGTGCGGCTCGCCCAAGCACAAGCACGAGCGCGAGACTTAAAAGTCAAAAGGACTTCGATCTTTCTATTAGCTACTTTAATCGCCCGTAAAAATATAGACGCAATAGTAAAAATATTGCATACTTATTAGGGTGTCCCCTATTTTACGAATTTTAGAAATGAATAACGCATACCCCCTAAATCGGCTTTTATAACCCCAAAACACTCTGAAAAAAAAATCAGCTCATTCCTGTAACAGGAACCCGTGCCGACTTTCATCTGAAATTCCCATACAAATTACTATGAAAAAAATTAGTCAGACAGTAAGTTGATAATAATGTATTGTTTTTCTGTTCTCATCAAGTTAATTTTATGATAAAATGTTTATAAAACAGTAGTATATTTTAATGCCATAGAAAAAAATAAAAAAAACGAAAAAAAATTTTGGTCTTTTTCATACTTTGTATAGGAAAATGGCATGAAAGTCGGCACGGGTTGCAGTTACAGAAATGAACTGATTTTTTTTTCAGTGTGTTTTGAGGTAAAAGAAACCGATTTAGGGGGTATGCGTTATTAATTTCTAAAACTCGTAAAATAGGGGACACCCTAATACTTATGTCTACATCTACATACACTGAAATGCTTATGTATTAAATTCTTCGGTAAAGTAGTTACATGGTATATTTACAATGTGGACAGTCGAACTGTTTTAATCTCCAGTTTTAAAGTCATGTTTTCGTACCGCTTCTCTGATGTCGTCTAGTTTTTTTGGGACACCGGTTCCAAACCATTACTACGTTCTACTATTGTTGGGCACCACTTTCTTAAAATCGTTTGATTCTCTTCGTAGCTCTAACACGAATATTTATTTTCACTAATTACCACCTGAAACACGGTGTCTTTACTCAGTCGTTCTCACAGCAAGATTCCTGATAACGTCCACGAAGGTAGCTCGACATGGAACAGGACTGGGCTGGTTCGCAAAGTCAAGTCAAAGTCGGAATCATACGTCATAAATTCATCATGCGTGTCTTTAGTTTGAATGTATCCTTTAGCACCGCTTCCTTGCAACTCGGCGACTGCACCTGTCAATGGTTTTTAAAAAAAGGAAAAAGGTTCTCAATTTGAAAGATTTTTGTTGTGGTATGTTTGTTACCCGAGAATTGGGAACCGATTTTAATTTTTTTTTGTGATCGAACGTGTATAACCTCGGTATGGTCGCGTTGCACCAAGTTAGGGTCTGATGATCTTGGATTGGATAAATTGAGGGATCTCGTCAAATGTTTTAGGTACATATGTACATGTATGGCGGTTTTGGTAATTTTCATTCATTTACAAGAACTTGCATTCAGAAAGTAGGATTTCATGACAGTAAACGAATGATGGAAACCACAAATGATAGGATCTTAGAGAAATCGGTTGAAGTTGGTTGTTTTATTACAGGAAGATTCCTGATAATGATCACGCCTTGCCCCTTTATTTTTAAACGTCTGCGAAATGGACAAACCATACTTATCGGCTTGAATGAATAAGGGAAGTTAATAAATTCTTCCTACGCAGGTAGCACGACATCGAACACGGCCGAGCCGGTCCGCACGGGCAGCTGGTCGGAGTGGGCGTGGTCGTGGCTGCCCACGTGGATGGACAAGGAGGCCGGCGCGGACGAGGCCGTGGCGCCGCCTACGCCCATACCCGTGCTGTTCAGCGCGTACTTGGACCATGTGTCTTTGGTTTTTAAGGTAAAACCATTTCGATGTTTGGGTATTTATTATTTAGTTTGACAGGTGTGTTATGACACGTTTGAACATTAAGGGCTTCCAGGGTGCTTAATAGACAAGTTGCCAAAGGCAGCTGATTGTCTTTGTCGCACTGATATGAAAGAGCGACAGAGAGGGAAATCTACGATACGCTACTAAGCGCTAGCGATTGGCAACTTGGCATCCAGGAAGTCGCACATTTTGAAAAATATTTGTGAAATAGCCCCTGCGTCGAGCTTTCTGTACATATATTTTAGGTATCATTAACTTGCTGTACATGGCTATGACAGCTCACAAATCTATTTGAAATAAACTGATTGGTGAGGAAATTACGCCTGGTGGGGACGGCCGTTAGAACATATTTGTCATCACCGGAACAACTCTTCTCGTGGCTGTCGTAAGAGTCTAATAAGGGATTAAAGTAACACTGACCATTCGTGTACAGGTGATTGGTGATGGGCATCAGCATCTTCATATTTAGACATACTACTACGTTCGCCAATCCGTTTTCCCAGCGTGGCGATTATGGGCATTTACCTCGTAATGGGACCAAAATGCCTACGTCCAGCAGTGCACTGATATAGGCTGATGTGACGTGACTGAAGGAATTTAAAACCTTTGTCAAAATAACGCTATCCTCAATTGAAAAGCAGTAATAATGAATGCAACTCACACGTATTTAAATTAACGTTGTGTTTGACAGTAATGACAGTGCAAATTGCAAAATACAGAGGAATACAGTAGTCAGCTACCTTGGACAGACATAAAAGCGGTGATAGGGCGTGCAAACCGGTTTTTATTAATATGAGATTACGATGAATAACCGGTCCTGAACTAATTAAAAGGAAATTAGTAAAAATTAGTTAGTTTTAGTTTTTAATTACTAATTTGACATTTAACAAAAATTGTAGGCTCATATTAAATGTATCCTATCTCGCAAACTACGTAGGTACATAATATCGTCCTATTACTGCAAATACCAGCTATCTGCACACATCAGGTTTTGGCAGAATCAATTTAATTATCATTATAATAATTAAATTCACTATCGAATAACATAAATACTTGCACATAGCTGGTATTTGAGTAATTGAACGATATAATACATTTCAAGATAATAATTATTAAGATATCATATTGTTAAGATATTTCAAGTTTTAAATTTTATGCGCATGTTACAACACGTAGGTATAGCAATTTTGTTTGGCTACAATTGCTATTGTGATTGTATTTTAGGGATATTCCTCTGATATGCGAACCATATCGTACGTTATTTTTTGATATTGTATTCTGGCCATTCTCGGCAACGCTGGCCTAATACTTGTTGGGAACTTCTCATACATTCTTGAATTTCTTCGCAGATGTATGCAAGTTCCCTCATGATGTTTTCCTTCACCGTAAAGCACTTTTTGTACAGTACTGGACTAAATGTTAAGTTCACACTACGATTTTGATACGAAATCGACTGTTTGGGCTATCATTTTTCCAGCATTCAAGTCGACACTTGTTTCCATCTAATATAATTAGGACTGATTATTGAGCTATTTCTTATTAATGAACCGTTACTTTCGAACAGTTCAGACAACTGAGGCAGCTGTGGTAGCTTTTGGTAGTCATGTCATCATCAAAATAAGACAACTTCACTTGCCTATGAATTATTATCGGATTCAATGTATAAAATTGTTGAGATTCTATGAGAAATTATTATTAACTAGCTCTTGAAATTTTACTGTTACAACACTGAAAAAAAATATCGCCTGAAAGTAGACATTTTGTATCGCAATCATGGAGTGAACTTAAACTTTTGACCGGTTCTGCATATCAAACGATATATCGTATTATATAAGTTTTATTTGAAAAACTCATCGTTTACGAGCCGGGGATTGAACCCACAACCGCTGCGTAGCAGCCGTGCAATTTACCCCTTGACCACAAGCGCGTACATCCAATCTGTCTGTTTCATACACACTTAGCGTTCAAGAAGATATGTCAAGGGTGACAGTCCTGTCACGGCTTAGGCATTGAAGAAAAACTTCAATAGTGCGATGTAGAACATTTCGAGTTTTCTCTTCAAACATATACTTAAACATATAACTTGTATATATATTTGCAATCGGCATACAAAATGCTTTAATTTGATACCCAAATCATAGCGTTTGGATTACATATTATTCTTTGTGCTTTGAGTGAATTTTAATGAATCTCGCTCTTCTTGAATAAGTTACACACATAGAAGTTATGTACATATTCGTAATCGTTGTTCGAAGCTCTTCATTTTGATACCAAACTCGATAGGTTTCTTTCATATTTATGTTTTTTGGTCAGTCAATATTGAACTTATAGGCCGCCATATTGTTTTTAACGTGACGTCACATATCCTATGTTACCCGCGACGTCACGAGGATTCTAATGATACCTTACACTATTAAAAACGGTTAAGTGGTCGCGAAGATCTGCGCGTTTAAAGAAAATATGAAACATACATAGGGACTGAACACATATACTCTCCTTTTGGCAGTCGTGTAAATTTACTTTATCTTTCTCTCGCAGACCCCCAGGGCTCCGTAGCATACTTTGAAAATGTCTGCGATATCCAAAATTATTTTACTATGTAGAGATAAATTCTGTCTCGTTTTGTACACGCAACCATCGAAATTAACCCTCACTGAATGACATAAAAATGTTGTGACTTCAGAACTGCGTCATTGCTGAACCGATTTGATTTTATTACGGTCATCAGTATGCTTGCAATTTGATCCTATTTTTGACAAAACCTGGATCTGGTGAGGGTATCCTTTAAATTTTAATTTTTAATAGTTTTAGTTACTTTTCAGTTCGCTTAAAACGGCAGTCGTGTTTTTTAATTTTTTAATTATTTTATTTATTCTATTAAGCGCTAGCGCGGATTCTAACTTTATGGATAAAACAGACGTTTATTTATTTGAAACCTTTTAGTGAATCTGGAAATTCCTTATAGTTGGATAGAATTTCAAAAACCGATTCTGCAGTGGGCCGAAGCTTCGCTCCGGGGGTCCGAGAAGTTCCAATCCCGCTAATTTTGGGCGAAGCCGAAGGGCACGCCGCGTGAGGGCTGGAGCATTACCGGAAGCAATGTAAATCTATTTCGAGTGAGTCCGCAGGGCGAGCTTCAGGGTGGAAGGGCGAAAGCCGAGCTCGTGGACGTCGAACCGCGTCACACCGACACCGGACCGGGCCCAAGCGAGTAGAAATTCAAAGCGAGGCCGAAGGCCGAGCTACGGGAAAATGGAGGTACCATGCTTCTTCAAGCACCCCAGTATCTAAATAAACCGATATCTGTGTAGGGCCCAAGGCACAACGGGCGAGTCCACACGGTCCTCACAACCGTCCCTCTTAACTATTATCGAAATCGAATAATCGAACCAGAGGGCCTAACGGTTCGCTTCGAACTCCAGCGAGGACTGAAAGCCGAGCTCCGCGTAGGGCCAACGGCCAAAAGCGGCAGCCAGAGGGGCGCCAGCTTGCGAGGCCGAAGGCCGAGCCGCAAAAGCCTAGCACTACCACGTCAGCCGACGGAATAGTGTAACGTTAAAATGTATCCGACGATCGTTTTGACAACCTGCAAAGGCCGTAGGGCCGTAGGCCTGAATCATCCCTCGGAGACCGCTGGCTTGTGAGGCCGAAAGGTGAGCCCCCGGCCCGGACTACCGGAGCCAGAGTCCAGAGAGAAGACTTTCACTTAGATGGCCCAAGTGTCACTTGGAAGAAATTTAAAGCAAGGTCGAAGAAGGAGCTGCAAGAAAATTGAGCTACCAAGCTTCTAAATAAGCCCATCATAATCCACATAGGGCCTAAAGCCTGGAGCGTCACTATCGGGGTGATTCAAACGCGAGCCCGGTGGCTCGGAGGTCCGACGAGTGAGCCCATGCGGTACAACCGCCCTTCTTAACTGCCTTAACAATCGAAGCTAGAGCCCAGCGCTACCGCACTACGTGATAAAATAGATAACATGAAAACGAATCGGAGATCCGCAGACCCAACGATCGTTTCCACAACCTGCGAAGGCTGCAGACCGTGCTCCGCGTAGGGCCGACGGCCCGAAGTGTCCCCAAAGGGGCGCCGGCTTGTAAGGCTGAAGGCCAAGCTACCAGAGCCCAGCGCTCCTTCGCTATACGATACGATGGAAAAGAGTAGAATTAAAACGAATCTCAGGGCCGCAGCATTTGTTTTGAGAAAATGCGGAGGCTAAAAGCCGAGCGCCGCGTAGGGCCAAAGGCCTGGAGCGTGGCCCGACGGCGCGCTTGCCTGTTAGGGCGAAAGCCGAGCTGCGTGAGACTCAATTTACCAGGCAAACCTACCTTCCTTCTTACCAACTCCCCTGCACAAATATTAAGGTCTGACCCGGCCCTGGAACGGTCAAAGGCCTGAAAAGCTTTTGGCAGTCATGTCATCATGAAAATTCGTTTGCCTATGAATTATTATCGGATCCAATGTATAAAATTGTTCAGTTTCTATGGGAAATTAATATTAAATAGTACTTGAAATTTTGTTGATAACACTGAAAAAAAAATCCCGCGAAAGTGTATTTTGTATCGAAATTATGGAGTTATTAAAACTTTTGACCGGTATCTACTTACTGTATACCAAATGATATATCGTAGATACATAAGTTATTTGAAAAACGCATCGGTACGAGCCGGGGATTGAACCCACGATCGCTGCGTAGCAGCCGTGCATTTTACCCCTTGACCACAAGCGCGTATGTACAATGTATCTGTTTCATTCACACTAGCGGTCAAGAAGATGTGTCAACTGTGACAGTCATGTCACGTCTTAGGCTTCGAAGAAAAACTTTAATAGTGCGATGTAGAACATTTCGAGTTTTCTCTTCAAACATATATTTAAACGTATAACTTGTATATATTTATAATCTGCACATATATTGCTCCATATATTTATATTTTCCGTAATGAAAGGTTCCCCGACTGCAACCGAAACAAAATATAGTAAGTAATGAGACAAGCGCCTATTATGTAGACACGCTCACAAGAATTAACCTGAAGAAGGAATTATTTGTTACTTTTCAGTTCGCTTAAAACGGCAGTCGTGTTTTTTAATTTTTTAATTAATTTATTTATTTGAAACCTTTTAGTGAATCTGGAGATTCCTTAAAGTTGGATAGAATTTCAAAAACCGATTCAGCAGAGGGCTGAAGCTTCGCTCCGGGGGCCCGAGAAGTTCCAATCCCGCTAATTTTGGGTGAAGCCGTAAGGTGAGGGCTGGAGCATTACCGGAACCAATGTAAATCTATTTTGAGCGAGTCCGCAGGGCGAGCTTCAGGGTGGGAGGCCGAAAGCCGAGCTCGCGGAGGCCGAACCGCGTCACACCGACACCGGACCGGGCCCAAGCGCGTCGAAATTTAAAGCGGTGCCGAAGGCCGAGCTGCGAGAAAATTGACCTACTATGCTTCTTCTTCTTCAAGCACCCCAGCATCTAAATAAACCGATATCCGTGTAGGGCCCAAGGCACGACGGGCGAGTCCACAACTCCACACGGTCCTCACAACCGTCTCTCCTAACTATTATCGAAATCGAATAATCGAACCAGAGGGCCCAACGGTTTGCATCGAACTCCAGGGAGGACTGAAAGCTGAGCTCTGCGTAGGGCCAGCGGCCAAAAGCGGCAGCCAGAGGGGCGCCAGCTTGCGAGGCCGAAGGCCATAGTGCATAGGGAACGGTACGAACGGGCAACGGAATAGTGTAACGTTAAAATGGATCCGACAATCGTTTTGACAACCTGCGAAGGCCGTAGGGCGGAAGGCCTAAATCGTCCCTCAGAGACCGCTGGCTTGCGAGGCCCTGACCACTGGAGCATTGAGTCCAGAGAGAAGACTTTCACTTAGATGGCCCAAGTGTCACTTGGAAGAAATTTAAAGCAAGGTCGAAAAAGGAGCTGCAAGAAAATTGAGCTACCAAGCTTCTAAATAAGCCCAGCTCCACATAGGGCCGAAGGCCTGGAGCGTCACTATCGGGGTGCTTCAAACGTGAACCCGGTGGGTCGGAGGCTCGACGAGTCAGCCCAAGCGGTACAACCGCCCTTCTTAACTGCCTTAACAATCGAAGATAGTGCCCAGCACTACCACACTACGTGATGAAATAGTGTAACATGAAAACGAATCGGAGATCCGCAGACCCGACGATCGTTTCCACAACCTGCGAAGGATGCAGACCGTGCTCCGCGTAGGGCCGAAGGCCCGAAGTGTCCTCCAAAGGGGCGCCGGCTTGCAAGGCCGAAGGCCAAGCTACCAGAGCCCAGCGCTCCTTCGCAATACGATGGAAAAGTGTAATATTAAAACAAATCTCAGGGCCGCAGGCCCAAAAATTTGTTTTGAGAAAATGCGGAGGCTAAAAGCCGAGCGCCGCGTAGGGCCAAAGGCCTGGAGCGTGGCCCGACGGCGCGCTTGCCTGTTAGGGCGAAGGCCGAGCTGCGTGAGACTCAATTTACCATGCAAACCTACTTTCCTTCTTATCAACTCCCCTGCACAAATGTTAAGGCCTAACCCGGTCCTGGAACTGTGAAACCTCCCCCCCCCCCCCTTTTAGTGTTCCTCTCCAGTCGCGCCATATCGTCTAGTGTCGTTACAACACCTATCGTGTTCCTAATTTAATTACTTATAAGATATAATATATGTGCCTACGTAGTTTGGGAGATACGAGACTTTAATGTGGGCCGGCGTTTTTCATCCAAAATAAGTTTTTCATATAATTTTTGTTAAGACATTTCCATTTAAAATTGTATGCGCATGCTACAACACGTATAGCAATTTTGTTTGGCCACAATGCTATTGTGATTGTATTTTTAAGGGACATTCCTCTGATATGCGAATCATATCTCGAAATCCCCAATATTTGTGAGTACGTTATTTTTTTGATATTGTATTCTGGCCATTCTCCGCAACGCTGGCCTAATACTTGTTGGAAACTTCTCATACATCCTTGAATTTCTTCGATGTATGCAGGTTCCCTCACGATGTTTTCCTACACCGCAAAGCACTTTGTGTACAGTACTGGACCAAATTTTAGGTTCACACCACGATTTTGATACGAAATCGACTCTTTGGTTCATCATAATTTTTCCAGCACTTAAGTCCACACTTCTTTAAAGTAATATGTGACTGATTATTGAGCTATTTCTTTTTAATTGACCGTTACTTTCGAACAGTTCGGACAACTGAGGCAACTGTGGCAGCTTTTGGCAGTCATGTCATCATGAAAATTCGTTTGCCTATGAATTATTATCGGATCCAATGTATAAAATTGTTCAGTGTCTATGGGAAATTAATATTAAATAGATCTTGAAATTTTGTTATGAACACTGAAAAAAAACATCCCCCGAAAGAGTATTTTGTATCGAAATCATGGAGTGAACTTAAACTTTTGACCGGTATCTACTGTATATCAAATGATATATCGTACGTAAGTTATTTGAAAAACTCATCGGTACGAGCCGGGGATTGAACCCACGACCGCTGCGTAGCAGCCGTGCATTTTACCCCTTGACCACAGGCGCGTATGTACAATGTATCTGTTTCATACACACTTAGCGGTCAAGAAGATGTGTCAACTGTGACAGTCATGTCACGTCTTAGGCTTCGAAGAAAAACTTTAATAGTGCGATGTAGAACATTTCGAGTTTTCTCTTCAAACATATATTTAAACATATAATTTGTCTATATATTTATAATCTGCATATAAAATGCTTTAATTTGATACCCAAATCCTAGCATTTGGATGATATATTATTCTTGGCGCTTTAATTGTATTTTAATGAATCTGGCTTTTCTAAAATAAGTAACAAATATATAAGTTAAATACATATTCGTAATCGCAGTTCAAAGCTCTTCATTTTGATACCAAACTCGATAGGTTTTTTCAAAATTGATTTTTTATGGTCAGACATTATTGAATTTATAGGCCGCCATATTGTTTTTTATGTGACGTCACATATCCTATGTTACCCGCGACGTCACGGGGATTCTAATGATAGCTTACACCATTAAAAACGGTTAAGCGGTCGCGAAGATCTGCGCGTTTAAAGAAAATATGAAACATACATAGGGGCTGAACACATATACTCTCCTTTTGGCAGTCGTGTAAATACAGAGGAATACAGTAGTCAGCTACCTTGGACAGACATAAAAGCGGTGATAGGGCGTGCAAACCGGTTTTTATTAATATGAGATTACGATGAATAACCGGTCCTGAACCGGTTTTTTCATACTTTCCAAAACCGGTTTACATCCCCTAGGCGATGACTGTTGTACATACATAATATTCGAAATGTTAATGCAATTAGTTATCACGATTTTCTCCCCATATAGTCGTATATTGATTTAAACTTTCACGATTATCACTCATATTTTAAAGACAAACGGATCTTAATCGAGTAAACTTACATTTAATTATATCCTGACGTTATAGTCGTAGTCTACCCCCCTTATTCATAAACGTCTGCTAACTTAACAAGCCGCTAATAATTGTTTGTCCCTTTTGCTTTTATGGACACATTGCTAAGACCGAAAGGGACAAACGATTATTAGCGGCTTGTTAAGTTAGTTTATGAATAAGGGGGTACTATTCTACCTTCAGGTGATGGAGTCTGAGGGAACCGCCCGCAAGCGAGCGCGCGGCGTGCTAGAACTGAGCGCGTGGCACGCGGCCGTGCGCGCGGCCCTATGCTCGCCCACCACCATGCGGGCGCGGGTGGGCGTGCGCCGCCTAAGGCTGCTGTCGAGGGGGAAGTGCGTCTGCGGACACCAGGATCTTAACGCGGTTAGACATCTTTGTAACCGTGTTCTATTGGATTTTGTTGTTGCAGCTGAGCGTTGTTAAAAAAAGAATCCCGCAAGTCTAAGGACTGACGTGGATTATCCGGAAGGGGCGCTTATCTAAAAAGAAATTGTATGAACGGCGCTTACTGGTGCGATCGCGTGAGACGGACATTAATACTGAACGGGCAGAATGCCGCGTGGTGACGGCGGACGGTAGTAAGAATACATTTGTCACCACTCCTAATCTTCCCGTGGGTGTCGAAAGAGTTTACTGAGGGATTAAAGTGTAAATTAATATTCCTTTATAGGAGATTGATGATGGTCAGCGGCATCATCATAATGAACACACTTCTGCGATTGCCAACCCGCTCCAGATCTGGATTTGCTTGGTCTCATTCAAAGCAGAATTACGAGTTGATTCGATTCTAATAGAAATGTCCCAAAATGTAAGTTTCCGTTACGCGACGCTTGTAAGGCGTAGTAAGTTCTTTCTTACAGAAAACTACGTGACATATTCTTTCGTTATTTTAAGAAGTTTTTTTTATCATCTAGAATCTAGATATGATTACCGGACTGATTGACCGGATAGACTTGCATGATCTAGATTCTAGATCATGCAAGTCTAGATCCGGTCGAATTAGGGTTTCGAGTTTTTTTTAAAGCTCACCCAAATCGAACCAGCCTGCTGCGGCCGAGTGGTTGATAAGCTGTGGGCGCAACGCTATTTTTGTTGCGTGGCGATGATGCGAGATTTTAGCTTCTTGTTTTTGTATAAATCGTTAACTACGATCGAGACAATTAATTTAGAACAAGTGATATGAACTTTATTTTCGCAGATTAATGACGAGCCTACGATATATTTGGCAAAGAAAAATGCCGATGACGATAAGGATACTTGGAATTGGCCGGACAATTTAGAAACTTTGGATTGCAAGGTAGAAACTGCGCAAGCGGCGGAGGAAGCTTACGTCGACATACCGGATCCAAAAGAAGTAAGAACATAATTCAATCAAGATTTCTAAATGAATATCTCTATATAAATAATGGAATGGCATAAATATATCAAATTAAATATAAGACATACATTATTATTGGAAACATACGAATATTTATCATTATTTTAAAATAAATACTTTAAAATATACTGTGAAGTTACGACGCATGTATGTAATGGTATTTATGAATGTAACGCTAAAGTAAATAATAGAACGTAAACACATATATGTAAATTAAGCTATTTCAATTCAATGTGCCATTTAAAAGGTTAAATCACAAACTTGAAGTTATTTTCGACCAGACACGCACCGCCACTCCAAAGCCCAACATAGAAGAAGACACGAGCGACGAGTTGTGGCGCACGCTTTCGCCCGTGCTTACATTGCAATACTCGCACACGCGCGCGCCGCCGGATGTGGCCATCAACCCGTATGAAAGCCCGCCCGTCGACTTCCAGTATAGGTAGGTTCTAGAGACAAAGATGTTGCTTCCAGCATTTTCGCACGCTGCCGCATCACAAGCGCGCTCCGCCTGAACGGTAAGCTTATGATGGTATAGTAATTCAGATAACTTATGACCGTGTTCTTTGTCTATTGGTGTAAATCGCAAGATGCTACTTTATTGTATTAAACAAAAAACCACTTATTTAAATTGCGATTCTATCACTAAGTAATAAGGTGCAATACACGTGGCACGCCGCACGGTTAATTCCAAATGATCGCTGAGTTGATAGCTCGGAAAACCGTTGTAAGCGCACTCCCCGATACGCATCTTTCTAACGGATTGAGATGTCATCTTTTAAGCTGGTCCAAGAACGCCCTACAGCCTCACAAGCATATCTCGTGTGTTTGGGAACCGTAGGAAATACATGTATTTTTTATAAGCAGGGTTGTTTTCAGGGAAGCTTATTGCTTGGGTGATAGAGTGGCAATTTAAATAAGTGTTTTTTTTCTATGCAAATACAGTAGCATCTTGCGGTTTTCTAACAATAGACAAAGAACACGGTCAGAAGTTATCTGAATTACTATACCGCGTCTAATCGTTTGTCGCTGTTGCCGTCGCATTCTAACAAGTGCAATAGCGACGGGTAGGACGATAACTGGATAAAACGGGACCATCATAAGCCACCAGGGGTATGGGGATCCCCCGTCGTCCTCCAATATAGCCAGAATGTGATCATAGCCACTTGACTACTTGGCTTACTTGGGCATAAAAGTGTGGCATAGGAATCCTTTCTGTGGAACTGTAAAACGAAAACAAATTTATGAGTTGTACATTTGTTGATGGTTTGATCTTTATATTATTCAATATTTTATTTCAGCGATTGGCAAGAGGATAACGATTTGAAAATGATTCTCGAACCAATTGATGTTTACGTTAGCATGGGGCTACTTCATCGATTATCGGCAATACAACAAATTTTCCAAGAACTACCGTCGTTCCCTATTCCAGGTAAAGAAAACAAATAATAATAAATAAATGAAAAAAAAAAATTAAAATAAACCACCAGTTAACACGTTCGACGCCGGTGACACGCATATGTGACCGAAAAAACTGTACTCCTATGCCGGTGACACACATACGTGATCAAAGTAATCTTATTCTTATGCCACTAGCATTAATCAAGTTCTCACTCCTATGCCAGTGGGATAGAAATACGAACGTTTTTGACACAAGTCTGTGTCGACGGCATAGGAGTACAATCTTTTCGGTCACACATGCGTGTCACTGGCATAGGATTTCTATCAGATAATTTTGATCGGCATAGTATAAGCGCTTAGTGAAACAGTACCGGAGGCGAACGTGTTAAATTAACAAAATCGCACTGAAAATGTGTAAGGCAAAAGGTGTGTACAATAAGAACTAATTTGAAATGAAGCGAACCAATAAATTAGTCTAAATGTTTGAAACCTTCTAAAATCAGTAAATAGCAGAATATAACAATTCATTACATTAATAATTATTCGGGCTATCGTGTAACAACTATAACATTTCCTATACATTTATGACAAAATTTTGAAAAGTAGAGTCATGTAGATAAAATTATGGGATATCATCATTTTTCGCCTGTGTTTTAATATTTGTACCGCCTTTTTAGTAGGACAAGTTGATTAACTAAACTATGCATACCATTTATTTTCGCAGATTTGCCGATGAGAACATTAACAGTAGAAGAATGTGAGGCTTTAGACGCCAACATCCCTCAGCGTAGGACTTCTTTTACCATTCGAGGGTTGCGCCTACGCGTGCTACCTTGGGACCACTCTCCGTCGGAAGTACAGTCCCCTCCATCGTTAGCGCTGGATGTCGAGTCCCCAGAAGTGACTGTGATTATTTCGGGACCACTCTACCCACATAGGTAAGTTATAGTTATAAAACCTATAATGTAGATTGACTGCAACCGCATATTACGACCATCATAAAGTAGACTGTTGTTCATATTGTTTTGGTGACTTAGCGGGTAATAAGTTATATTTATCACGTTTCTAGCTTTGTCCCGAATTTGAGGTGGCATCGAAGAAATGTCAATTTCATCGTGATCGAATATTTTCTTTTAATCTTAATTTCAACGAAGCAAACATTTATTTGCTTGATGCAAATAAATTTTTGCTAATAACTAATTAAAATTTATATGAAACAATATTATCCAAAACGATGCTGGTTTATTCCGTGTCGCAATGTGATGTCTGCCTAAGCGGTTCACTATTCACTAATAAAGGGACTATGGCTTGTTATTTTCTATCGTTAAAGTTTTCTATCGTTTCTAGGCGTTAAATTTACTATTTTGTTTCTTATGCACTGCTGCAACAAAGCAAAGTCGTCGATTGGCGCGCATACTATTATTGAAAGCTGTGCAAGAATACTAGGTTTGAATCATGATCGAGCGGATTACTTACACGCAGATTCCAAAGTATAAAAGTAGCCTGACCGAGCTAGGGAAGGGAGATGAAGAAGCCAATTTTATTTCAGAGTGTGTTCCGCGGCCTGCCAAATGCCCAAAGAGGAGGGGCCGCTATGGCAAGGCGCGCGGCTGAACGTGACGGCCACGTTGTCCGGCGTGGAGGCGCGCCTGTGCCGCCTGGCCGACGGCCGAGCGAGGCCCGTGGCCCGCGCTGACTTGCGCCTCGTCTTACATGTACTGCAGCACCCTGAAATGTTCGCTAAGAATGAAACTGTGCACACCAGCTACACCATCAAACTACGTATGTTCTTGGAGTTAATAAAATTATCATTAGCCTTTTCCTCAGACATAATAAAAAAAAAAGAACAGCTAACATTAGTTATCAGTGGTGAGACACGCACAGCCCGTATCGCGCGTTGAGCAGCGTGTTGTATTGCAAACGTGCCCTCTAGCTGCAACAAAAAGCATTCATATAGAGCTTAAGATACGATATGAATTCGAAGTCAATGCAATAATTATTATAACATTATCACTGTTATCCTCGGATCATGAAGCAGGAAGGTGGTAATATCAGCCGGAGCACAATGAGGCTAGATAAACCTCATCTTTAGGCGGAACGTAACTTAAGTCTTGGCCACAATGCCCCAAGTAGGTTTAAATATATACCCCCTTTATTCATAAACGTCACCTAACTTAGCTATCCGCTAAGTATCGTTTGTACTTTGTGTTTGTTTCGGTCTTATCAATTAAGACTGCATGAAGGGGTCAAACAATACTTAGCGGCTTTCTGAGTTAGAAGACGTTTATGAATAGTGCTAGTGTTTTGTCTTTTCTGGCTCATTTTTTAAAAATAAAGTGAAGGGTACACAATCTATGACCTACATTGAAACAATGCAGGCGAGATGAACACGTGCGGGTCGGCGGCTCGGCTGCAGACAGCCTGGCTCGTGCTGCGCTCGCTGGTGGAGCAGCGGCCCTCGCCCGTGCTCCGCCACACTATGCTGGCCAAAGACGCTCTCAGCGACGAAGGTAAGTCTACGGACTTTCAGTACAAAGGTCATTGGGTATTTTGTTCGGGCATATGACCCACTGCGTACACAAACGAAATAGGGCTAGCAATGTAGGTAAATGTAAGTGCTACTGAGTGGTATGAGTCGCATTCTTGCAAGGTATGGTAGAATTGAGGAAAAAAAATAAAAAGTATTTCGTATCACTAGTGTTTTTGCAATGAATTAAGTCAGAACTATTTTTTTTTTTTTCAAAAATACTCTGTATAGCTGCTGCTATGTTCTGTTGCCGTTGTTTTACACTCGCGGACAGTAAATACGGGTCATTTTATATGGAAATCTATTTACGCAATTATACATTGCTGAAAGTAAAAACATTAAAAACACTATTTCGGATACAAAAATCGAATAAACTTTTTTTTCCCGGTTGATACATACGAAAAAATAACATATTTAGGAAAGTGAGATTTAATTCTTCATTTTAAAGCTAGTTTGGTCTCTGTACGCGGAAAATCGTAAAGCGGGTCAAAAACGCCCAATGACCTTTTGTGCAAAATCCTTTCTCTTCGGCTTTTCACGGAAACATCCGAATTCATATTGCTGTCACAATGAACTTCAGTATATATTGGTTTGAAGCTAATTGAGACAGGGAGATTAATTCGGGCGTTTCCTTGAAAAGCCGAAGAGAAAGGATTTTGTACTACATCTGTACACTACAGTGTATGTACGAACACTTGGCACCAAAGAAGGCGACATTTTTAACGCCCTTATTCAGAAATGTCTCCTAACTTACCAAGCCGCTAAATATTGTTGGTCCTTTTCGGTCTTATTGGCATATTGATAGAACCAAAAGGGACCAAAATAAGCCCCATAGGAGATTTTTCAGAAATACGTTCAAGCTTCAGAAGTAGTAGCTCTTAGTAGATATAGTAGCAACGAGTAGTTACATACGTATTAATAAAGCGATCCTCCTGTATCAATCCTCCTAGGGGACCTACTCTGAGTCCCAAAACCTCGTAGGCAACGAGAATGCACTTTTTATTTTACTTGTGTTGTTCTGTAAGATACAGGATAGGAACTTAAAACTAAATACTTTGTTCCACAAACCTGTTTGAACAGTTTGACTGTGGGATCCGTGAGTCTCTACAATACATTAAAAACACTGAAGTATGTACAGAAACTTATTTTTTGCCACCTTGTATGTCAAAAAATTACAGGCGTTCTAAAGGTTGACTAACCCAAAACATGTTTGATACAGAATCAGTGGCGATAGACGCAACGTTGGAGGACGCGACCGTCCGCGGTTATATCACGCGGACCGTCAACACGCACATCGCCATGATACAGGCGGCGCGCGTCATGGCATTCCACTCTCCCAGTAAGTTTCACTTCCTTTGATATATTCCACGAACAAGTCCACCAATGTCTCGTACAACACGGTTTTTTTCAAAAATGTGGGTTTATCGAAGTTCTCTTTTTATGACCAACGGAGTCAAAAATTGCTCCAAAAAAATGTATCTAATAACTTGGAAGAAAACTCGAATTATCGGAATATACACGAGTTTGTACGGTACTGCTCCCTTTTATGTTATGTTAGATGCAGCCGGTGATAGACGTGACGAAAATGTGACCGTGCTCGGTGATATCGTGATGATGGTAACCACACACATCGCTGTGATAGTAGTAGTCATTATAGGGTGGGTTGCACCAAACCGCCGGTCACCGTTAAATCGTTCGCCAAACTTTATTATATGGGAATTTTCATTGTAATTTACTGAATAATGTTAATCCGTCTCGCGTCTGTCAAGTGATGTCAGTGCAACCGTTTCAAGATACTCGAGGTACAGATGTAGTGCAAAATCCTTTCTCTTCGGTTTTTCACGGAAACATCCGAATTCATATTGCTGTCACAA
This sequence comes from Thaumatotibia leucotreta, assembly GCA_025490895.1. NCBI lineage: Eukaryota > Metazoa > Arthropoda > Insecta > Lepidoptera > Tortricidae > Thaumatotibia > Thaumatotibia leucotreta. The sequence goes on along the minus strand of JALPQI010004419.1, from coordinate 41,556 downwards.
TGAACTTCAGTATAAATTGCACTGAAGCTAATTGAGACAGGGAGATCAATTCGGGCATTTCCGTGAAAAGCCGAAGAAAAAGGATTTTGCACTACATCTATACCTCGAGTATCTTACCTATATCTGTTTGTATCAATAAATATTATTTTATGAATAGTGTTTTTGGTGACTTTATAGGTGACGGGCATGTTAAGCAAGCGTGGATATTCTCAGCACCAGACTCGCAGACCACAACGTAAGAAACTGCAAGATTTTTTAGATTAAGAGAATTTATTTCATCTCTCCATGTCATTTTGGACTATTAAAATCTGGATATTGTGTCGTATATTTTAGACTAACAATTATTTTCTAAGAATAATCTTAAAAGCAGCTCTAACGATCTAAACACAATCAAAAATATGCGGGATTTTCGAGAATGAAACATCAGTCTAGCTTGATAAATTAGTATTATCAACTTTCCGAGAGTATGCGGTCGCACAAGTACTATAGTTAAGTACTAGTTCATTTGACAGAGCGTTCTTCCGCGTCGCGGTCCAGTGGTGCGAGCAGCAGACAGATAGAAGCGTGGACTACCTTGGCATGTGGAGCGAGCCCGTAGCCTTCTGTCCCGACCCGTTGTTGATCGCCTGGCTAGCCTACAAGCCACTCACTAAGACATCGTCCGCAATAACCGGTAAGGACATTCTGAATTATTATTAGAATATTACATAGTTTTTCTGCTAAAGATTTCGCTGATAGGGTCGAGTATTTACGACAACGTATAATCGTGACATGGACTTTAATAATGCATACACTGGACAGGTTCGCAAATACAGTAAAGACTACGCGTGAACTCGACAGAGTTAATATAAATGTTCAATGAATATGTATTACACTCAATGCAATATATCGTCATTGCGCCTATAAAATCCGCTATGTGAGTGATGAAATATTAACCTAGCAACTATATACACAAAGGGTATTAATTGAATTAATTAATATCCACCACATGTTGGATTTTGCAGGCGCAACGACGATATGAAATATGTACCCCAAAATTACTCCTCTCAACATTAGTCAATAGGCTACTTGACCCATTTTTAAAGTTTATTGTATATTATTAATCAATATCAGATTAACTGAAAAAAAAAAAAAAAATTTTTTTCACGACCTAGAAAACCGCAAAATTATAACTTAAAATTTAAACTTTCGTTACCGCGCGAAAACGATACTAGCCATGTTAATGCTTAGATTATCTGTGGTGTGACGTCACTCAAACCGAAAACAAACATTTGACATGTCACTTATGTTATGTCAATGTCACAGCAAAGCTACATGCCATATGTCCATGGCGAACTTCACTCGTATAAGATTCGACATGAAGATAGTTTAAGATCCTATGACGTCACATCATGGCGGACACCGTTTTCAGAGTACGAAATTAAAAAAAATAAAACAACTTTTTCAATAAAAAAATATGTACCCATCAAACACTTTTAATACACCGTAATCGAAAAATATTTATCTATTCAATAAATACTACGGAAAATAATAATTTTTTGCACTAAATTTGATATGAGTCAAATAGCCTATTGTTTAATTTCTACGTTGCTCTTATACATGTAATAATAACTTACAGAAACAGCGCAACTATCAAAAACCTCATCATCGTCACAATTATACTTACGACGCCGCAGCACACCGGTAAGTTAGTCATTAATTTATATTGTAGTAATATAGTAGTACAATAATTTGGTCGTGGTAACCACACAAAGAGTTGCCTTTACTCGTTCTTGAGAAATAAATTGTTCCTCTACAAAGAACCGTACATTCATATCTAAATATTCTTAATAAGTCGTTATTAAACAGTTTTGAGTAGAAAATATTTCATTTGTATAAGCCTTATATTTGAAGAGCTCACAGAAAGAATATGTCTAGTCAATTCAAATTTCAGAAGGAAAATCAACCTTACTTTTTACAGAATAAGCCTTAAACTTTGCCCTGAATTTTATGAGGATTAAACAGTCGTGTTCTTTCAGTAGACCCTTCATTAAATTCTGTTTAATTATTGTTTGAATAGTCGTCGAGCGGTCGTGGAGTTAGCCGCACAGGCTCTGGATCGGAACTGGTGCACGCAGCGCGTCTGCGCAGCCTCGGCTCCAGCAGCGAACATGGCGAAGCGCGCCGGCCTTCGGCGCCGCCACCGGTAACGTAGTGGAATAGTCGTTAATTATAGGCTTGGAGTGGGGCTGATGTGTGTGGCCTAGGCTCCAGCAGTGAGCACGGAGAAGCGCGCTGGGCGTCTGCACCGCTACCGGTAACGTAGAACAGTCCTTCACGGTCGCACTGGTTTGGAGCGGGGCTGATGCACGTAGTGGAGAACGCAACAGCTGGTGATTCTGTGTAGGAAAACCTTAAAAAGAAAAGAAGGGCCACTAGATTTGTGAGAACTGCAAAATAATTTTTTGACCAAATCACATTAGTAGACATCGTCGGGAATAGTGTAATAGCGCGTATCTAACACATGTCAATAAGATTCTTATTTCAAACATACTTCTATGGAATCTAATCTTTATCTGCATGTGTTAGTTATGCGGTATTGCACTATCCCCGACGATATGTCCCTTTGTGCTGAATCTGAACGTTCCGGCAGCCTGCAGTCTATAAGGGTCAATAGCAAAACAATTGTACATAGTTAATGAAAACAAAAATCACAACCGTTTCAATTGTATTATGAAGGATACTCATGCAAACTGGGTAACTTTGTGACCCAATGAATGTAACATTAAGTTTTTTTATCACGCCCTTAACTGTGTACAATTTGCAATAGACCCATAACCACTCACTTGCTTTGATTTTTGGGATAGCCTCTATGTCTATGTAAAATATAAAATATTTTAAAATAAAAATTAAACCGCCTTCAAAAATTCGCCTGATCTAAAAAGTGAAAAATAATTTTAGTTCCTACTTCTTAGGATTTCCTACCCAAACCTTTAAACATTTTACCCTATTCATTGAAATAAAATATTATGGCTAGGTACCCTACAGATTTCTTAGAAGTCGGTGCCAAGCCAAATAGGTAGGTACGTTCATAGTTATATATTAGATAGAGCTTTGTACTGCCCGTACTCCGATTATGCTTTTATTAACAGTATGATCTGCCTCAGTAATTTTGCTGAAAGCATAACAGGAGTGATAGTAAGTTACAAAGCTCTATCAAATACTTATACTCGCGAAGTGAACATATTTGGCTTGGCACCGACTTCTAAGAAATCTGTAGGGACCTAGCCATAATATTTTATTTCAATGAATAGGGTAAAATGGTTAAAGGTTTGGGTAGGAAATCCTAAGAAGTAGGAACTAAAATTATTTTTCACTTTTTAGATCAGGCGAATTTTTGAAGGCGGTTTAATTTTTATTTTAAAATATTTTATTTTTTGCTTTTTAGTAGTGTATTTTATATAAAATTGTTATTTTGTATGCTCTAAATACTTATAATTAGAATGTATTGCACTGTAGTAGGTCAGAATACCTGAACTGGCTAACTTATATGAATACAACAAACATTCCCATTCCATTCCCATTATCAAGGAGATATACATTGTATCATCAGCAGGGTATGAATAATTTCAAAGATTATAGGTAACAGCCTTTAGCATGCCTATATTATTTAAAGAATCACTAACCGCTTACCAACATGTCATAATCATAACTATTAAGCAAACACTTGAATAGATCTCGAAAATGTATGACAGTTGTTATATTATCCTCCAAACAAAGAATTATCCTCCAACTCCTAATCGTTAAGGAGTTATACCTTTCATCATCAGCTCACCAACATGAGGCTATGACCACCTAAAGGCAAATACTCAAATAGCTTCCAAAATACATGACATATGTTATATTTAAAGAATTATCCCCCTACTCCTAACCTCTAAGGAGTTGTACCTTCCATCATCAGCTCACCAACATGAGGCTATGACCACCTAAAGGCAAATACTCAAATAGCTTCCAAAATACATGACATATGTTATATTTAAAGAATTATCCCCCAACTCCTAATCTCTAAGGAGTTGTACCTTCCATCATCAGCTCACCAACATGAAACGATGACCACCTAAAGGCAAATACTCAAATAGCTTTCAAAATACACGAAATATGGTATATTTAAAGAATTATCCCCCAACTCCTAATTGCTAAGGAGTTGTACCTTCCATCATCAGATCACCAACTTAAGACGTTCATGACTAGACGCAAATACTTGATTAGTCTTCGAAAATAAATGAAAAATGCCATGTGTGCTTACAACATTTGAAGAGTTCCCTCGATTTCTCCAGGATCCCATCATCAGATCTGAATTCGGTGACAATGGGACCAACTAGAAGGTATACCCTTTCATACAAAAAAAGAATTTTCCAAATCGGTCCACGCGTCTTCGAGTAATCGGGGAACATACATAAAAAAAAAAAGATTTCGACGAATTGTAAACCTCCTCCTTTTTGAAGTCGGTTAAAAAGTGATGACATGTAACAAAAGCTACATGAAGCAAGTGAATAGATAAGCAGTTTGTTTACGCAGACTAAACCAACGGAGTCATTCCTTCACCCCGACCGCCTGCTGCAACTGCACGCGCGGCTGCAGCGTTTGCTCGTGAACGTGGAGCTGGGCGCTGCCGTCGTGTACTTCACCATCGCCACGGCGTCCGCCGAGGGCTGCGCCGCGATGCGTGATGCGATGGAGCGGTTTGCTACCGGGACGTCGAAGCAGCAGGTCCTAGTGTTTAGGTATCGTCATCATGTACTACATCGATACTATGCTTTGCTTAAAATCAAACTCCTGCATTGGCGTTATCTAAATGTTATGTAACATTATTTTTCTTTGCTTGTTGTTACACGTAGCTTTATAACGTTATACAGATATGAAATCCAATGAGGGAGCACCTTAAGTCGAGCCTACCTACTTGGCAGATAAAACCGGTGCGGAACTCATTTCCTCTATGAAAGCTTGACGATCAAGTCTGCCTTGTTGTACTGTCTACTGTTCTAAGTTGGTTTGCCAGACTATACCCGTAATTTTCGCACATAATTGAGATTATGATTATTATATAGTTTCTGTTAACTGTATTTAATTAGAGAGAGTTGTCTGTTGTCTGAGTGCCGACATAAAGTAATAAAATAAATAAATGCTGTCAAATGAGAGCAACCACTTAGACAGGTTTGATAATATCACGGTTTACAATTTTGAAGCTTGAATTGAATAGTTACAAAATAATCACGTTGCGTATGTAAATTCTCTTACATACATTTCAGCATGGGGCGTTTACAAATCAGTTCCAGCTCTGCAATGCAAAATCTGTGGGACCAGGTTCGCCATGACGGTCCCACTTTTATTACGCCTACAGAAAATAGTGAGTTTGTTTATTTTATTTTATACGTTTAAAAGTAACATTGAAATATTCACGGTATTGATGCTGATAGTGTAGGTAGGCTATAAGATAAACTAAAATTTATCAATGGTGTGATCGTCACTGACGAAACCCTTCTATTATTTAGCTAAGATTGAAAAAACAATCTGTATGCAGGTTGCATCATAAATTTAAGAGCTGCGCTCTTGTCAGTGGAGCACCTTCCATTAGTCCTTGTCTAAAGTGTTTTTCTTTAAGATCCTGATACGACACGACATCCACTTTCTCATAAAGATTGTACTCAGAACGATTTCTTACAAACTGTAAATTTGCAGTATAAAATTCATAATTATCCAACTAATATACTTAAGACGTTGTTTCTTTCAATAGTATTAAGGTCGGCAGAGTTACTTACGATATATTAATTTTGGCATAGCTACGCTGTAACTCTAGTTTTTGTTATTAAATACTTAGGACAATACTTTTTCCATAAAAAAACTGACAGCAAATCACTTGCAGAAGAGCCCATCGATTCGTTTCCCTGGAAGTTACGCCTCGCTGATGCGACCTGCTATACGCTAGAAACGCGGCAGTACACAGACGCGGGCCGCGTACAGGGCGCGCTCCGCTCCAGCCTCAAGCCGGCCGCCACCACCACGCGTCTCGTGCTCGAGTCTGTCACCACTGCCGTCACGCTCTCCATCGTCACCAAGCACATGCAGATACGCTCGTGGAAAATGTCGCCGGAGCAGATGCGCAAGTCTGATCAACGGCCCGAACTCACGCCTGACGAACTGGTATTTTTGTTTTAACTAAGTCAAACTTGATGTCAAATGTTTATTTATTCATGTAGGCTTAGCAACAAGCACTTTTGAATCGTCATACACAATAGCAAGTTTTAAAAATAAAAACTACTTAAGTTTTTTTTAGCTCAAGGCTAGTATCTAGTTCAAGTTTTATAGTTTAACTTCTGTGTTAAATCCACTGTTTTATTGTTTTCAGAGAGTAAAATATTTCAAATCAGGGATTGATTTTAAACCATCAACTCTGAAGGAGTTCGTCCGGGGTCCGTCCAGGTAGAAACCTTTTGTATATGTTCAACATTGTCATTAGAAAGAAGTTTAGTTTTTGATATGTCTTTATATAAAAATAAACACCCTTATTCTTAAACGTGTCCTCGTCGACTTGCTAAGCTGGGAGACGTTTATGAATAAAGGGATAAGATTACTAAATTTGAATCAATAAATATGAAGCTAAAATTGTCTCTTTTGCTTTTGCTAACATTATGTTGCTTACATGATTAATATAATAAATAATAATAAATAATGTTAGAAAATATCTTTATGATCCTGTTATAAAATTTCTTCTGAATTGCTGACTTCATATTTCTTTTTCAGGCTCCAAAGAAGTCAAAGCCCAGAGGTAAAAAACTTATCATTCGCATTATTCTGGTTTCATTTAAGAAAATATATTTGTCACTATATAAAGCCTAACAACTTTCTATTTGACCCTGACACAGTGTCGCTACAAACAGTTTACCTATGGCAATAATGTGATGTCATGTCAGTAACCAATTGCAAAACATTTTCCAATGGAATACTATTCAATCCTTCGTCCTTTCTTTGGTTTAAAGATTTTATTGTATTTAAGACGATTTTTCTTGCTTCTATTGGTATCTTTTTCGGCATTTTTATGATGAAATCGTTTAAGTCGCGATATATTTTATTTTTGTTTACATCGGTGACATTCGATGACATTCAACGCCTGGCCTACTACCGCGAAAATCGAAATTCGTAAATTTCGAGGATGTTTCTCTGTCACTCAAACGAAGGCGTCATTAGAGTGAGAGAGACAAATCCTCGAAATTTACGAATTTCGATTTTTGCGGTAGGGCCGCTGATGTCAAACAGTAATCATTGCCAGTAAAATAAATTAGTGTCACTGAAAATCCGCAACATGGCGAGGGTCAAATAGTAAGTTGTTAGGCTTTACAAAATTATATTTTTAGGATGTCCCGAAAGTGACTAGCCATAGAGATCGCGAGCCAAAAGAGAAGACTACCCAAGGGCCTGTGGTGTCCATGGGCGTGCATCTCCACGCCGACACGCCGCCGGTCACGGTCAGGCTCGAGCAAGATCAGGTTTGTCGTCCTTGTTGATATCTGTAGGCAAGGCAGAATCCGTCCCTCTTTTTTCGCAATCTACGAAAAAGTCCATCGATGTCCCGTACAAACACGGTTTTTCTCAAAATTGTAGGCTTATCGAAATTCTCATTCGTGACCAGAGGAGTCAAAAATTGCTAAAAAGATATATAATAACTAATAACTCGGGAGAATACTCAGATTATCGGAATATACACACGTTTGTACGGGAAAGCCCATGGAATGCTCGTTTTATTAATATAGCTAGTAAAAGACTGGAACATATGTCGCGGCGACATACTATCGCACTAATTATGTACTAAGGTTACAGAGAATAGTGTAAATACCTGTACTATATTTATTTCTATTCGATAGATATCACTTTGTTGCGATTATTTCCAGACAATCATCCTACAATTATGAATTACTGTATCGCTCTCATGTGACAAAAACATCTCTTTCAAACTTTCTCAATCTCAAACATTGGAGCCCGCCTGTGGGTTAATTCTTATCCCAAAGGAAATATATATAGAAGCGGCTTCTCTAATGTAATATAAACTTTGACAGTTATCAGCAGAGCTCCATTTCTCTTGAATGAATGCGATTACGTACCGATAGCGAAACGTCATTTCAACACCTGGCCTTCATTAGGTTAGGTTAATATATATTCAACTCTTAGCAATATTATCGTTATGGTATGTCTACAGGTGAACATCGTCACAGCAGCCGTGCACTGTCTGAAACACCTACACATGATACTAAGTCGCGCCCCAGAAACTGTATCTAAATCTTACACTACAATGGGCGGGTCACGGAGGTCGATAATAAGGTAATCTATATGGTCTTCAATTTACTAAGCGGCTACGCTTAAATGTGTAGTAGAGTTAAATTTGAAAACCAACAATAGAGATACTTTTTTTAGGTCAAGAAAACGCATCCCAGAAAAAATTAAGCCCAGTGCCGTTTCCGTAAACCTTAAAACATGAACATGATATTACTTACATACTAATAAAACTATAAAAATGGGAACGAGGGTCAAATTATGCTGTATTTTCTAATGTGGATGTCTAATTAAATTTCAGATCAGTCTCAGAAATGAACGAGCAGGATTCGAAGTCTGACGAAAATATGAGTGAAAGCTATGCCGAACTTATACCTATATTCGAATCTGTTCGAATTCCTGAAGGTTTGATTTTATTTTATCAACAGTCCCAAACTTGCTTCATATCTGTGTTTTATTTTCATTAAGTACAATTTTATTGCAATCGACCCTTTAGGGACCTGTCAATAGGTATGATGACTGGCAAGGTAAATCAGCATCTTTTTTCGAACTGTCAACGATCACCACTGGAATTTTATATAAAATACTCAAAAGTGACGTCACGTTTGAGTACTGCCAAGTGACCTGCTCTTTTAAGTTGTTTTCAATTTATTAAATATAAGTTCTGTACAAAAATTACTGCAAACTACATCTTAGTAATAATTTCTTCGTGTATTATGTTAAATAATTTAATTTAACTACAGTCATCATCCCTATTGTTTATTTGAGCATGACGCGATTTGAGTAGATACCTACTCCATGAATCTTGCTTCTTTAGTATATTCACTGTTTGGCTCTATTCGATATTATGAGCACTAATTTGATAGTCATATAATATTAAAAGCATCAACTGCATTAAAACGATAGTGAGCACAATCCGTCCTCGAATACAATCATAATCGCACATCGCTCCCCATTATAAATTAAAGTAATGCAGAGAGAATAGTAACTAGAGATAGATAATAAATACAATAAAAAATTGGAATGGATACCATAAACTCCTTGTTTAATCTTTAGTGAAGTTGAAAACGTTCTTCTGGTTCCAATGGGTGATGGGCAGAGCCACGCTGGTAATCGCCACGCACCAGTCGAAGCTGGTTTCGGAAATTGACGACATTATATCTACGGTAGACATTCAGGAGCATTACAATCAGCTCAAAGTGAAAGTCGCCTCTGCGTCGGTTCGACACTACAAAAAGTAAGTTGACGTTACTTATCTTTACGACACGGTCTTGTATAGGTCATAGCGGACGCTGTTGCGAAGTGATACGGTTTATATTCGTTATTCATTAGTCGAGATACGGCGTATAGTAGGTATACGCCGCCAGTTTACACCTCATTTTGTCGCTGGAGGGAAGACGTTCAAAAGGTTATATATTAGTACATACGTGCGAAGGGTTTCACTCATCCTTATTGCATCTAATTCTCCGAGCTCTTCAAAAACCTGAAGAATCTTAATACAATCGACGCGAATGCTACCTTAGCTTTAACAGTCGGTTGTATTTGGTCGAACTGTTGCCCAAGTCCTTGGATCTTTCACTTTGCTTTGGTTGATTAATTATTTCACTTAAATATAGAGTACATATCTTAAATAATATTGTGCATATCAGGGTTAACGACGAATGGGAATCTGGAGTCTTGGGCGGTCGCGTCCTAGAGGCTCGCGAGCCGATCGACTCTAAGGAGGAAGACCATTTCCTTGCTGTCACAATCACGCAAGCACTGTAAGTAAACTTGTATTTATCATTTATCAACCAACATTTACATCCGCTTGTTGATGTGTAACAATCACAACAATCAAGTGCCTAAGAGGCGTCCACATCGACAAATAAGATTTTTTATTAATAATATTATAAGATCAATGTTATCTTTTTCTGAATAAACGAATTGAATGAATAACTTTCACCGTCAAATATTGTGCAGCGTTAATGGTCTCCACTTTCTTAAGCATTTATTTACATGATTTAGTTTGGGTTGTACCAAACCGTCTATGGTTAAATCGTTTTCTTACAAGTATTGTATGGGTGGTTTTATAGTACCTAATCTGTTGGATAATGTTGATGGCATGTCAAGTGTGGTTGGTGGAATCCGCGCTTAATGTCATAAATATATTCAAACTTAGCTTTATAATCTTACAGGATATCTAATTTGCCGGCTAGTTGGAAAGAGGAGCTACACCCCAAACTCTTCCAAAAAGGGGTAATCACGTTTAGTTATAAATAAATATTGAAGTGTTTTAACGATAGGAGAAGATGAAAAGTATAATCTGTTTAATTCAGGCTGGAGACAGCATGTGGGAAATATACGCGACCCTCGCGCCTTTAGAAGCGGTGCTGCAGCCCACTCTCATTGAAAATATTATGGGCTTAGTCCAAGAGATGAAGCCACCGCCTTTTTGCCCGCTGCAGTCAGAAGATGAGCCGAGGTACCACAATAGTAGATTGCATTTTTTGTGTTGTTGCGATAAAGTAAGCATATACATATAAGCATATAAAAACAGGTTGTTTGTGCCAAAATTTTGACCCTCTGTTTTTGGTTTTGATTGTGATGAAATGTATATTTTCCACTTTATTTATGATACAGAACAAATTGTAGTATAATTCGAAATGAAAAAATATACTTGTCTCAAACTTGCAACGATATGTTTACATTACGTACGTCAAATTGGACCCGGAAGTGCCAATCTACCTACGCAACCTGCTATGTTTGTTTCCCCAGCGTCTGCAGTAATGTACTATTTTCCAGTAATAACAGCTCTTGGCAGTGGCCCTTCTGCTACGTGACGGCGGGTGGGCTGCGTTTGCTGGTCACCACGGAGCGCCACGACCCGGACAACGAAGACACGTTCCTATTACTTGTACGTTCCTTCTACTTGTATTACTTGTTTTAACGTGATGGAATATACGTAATCCAGTTATAATCAAGAGCATGAATATATGTACCATTATCATTAGATTCCTTCCTTATTTTATTGGCATAATATAAAATTGTGAACTGTGGGAGGTGCAGTGCCTGTGTAAATCAACAGAATGATGATGTGAAAAGCGTCCTATAAAGCCGGGTACTCACTAGCGAGCTGTAACTGTAGCCGTTGCATGTACTGTAACCAAAAAACAGAGTGTGTACGTGGTTCGCAAACCTGCTGCGAGCGGTTTGCGTGCGGCTTGCCACGAGCCGACGTTGACAACGTACTCATTTTTGAACCCGTAACGTTGCATGTAACTGTAACCGTTACTATTACCAAAAACATAGTGTGTACGTGGTTCGCGAGCCTGTTGCGAGAGGTACGCGTGCGGCTTGCAGCGAGCCGACGTTTGCAGCGTACTAATTATCGAACCTGTAAAAACCCGAACCTGTAAAAATCAGAAAAATGTCTTTTGCTGATAGACGCCTACATGGAAAATACCGTACTATTTCAATATGAACAGTAGATCACTTCTTTCTCGATACATTCTATGAACCCACCATCTTCGTGGCCGTTTATCATCATCGAGTAAGACAGATGCCTGGAAGGCCTGCCCTGAGTTTTGTTTTATAACTCCGACATCGCGGAGTTATAAAACCAGGGCAGGCCTTCCCGTTCGTTATACCCGTACACACTAGAACCTCGTTACTGTATCTGTTTGGTTACAGTTACAGCTCGCAAAATGAGTACACTCGCTGAAAGCGTTCCGGCGACGCCGTGAGCAATAACTGTAACACGCGTACACACTACTGTTGCTGTTTGCTTACAGTTACAGCTCTCAAGATGAGTACGCTCGGTGGAAGCGTTCCGGCGACGCCGTGAGCCGTAACTCTAGCACGCGTACACACTAGAACCTCGTTACTGTATCACGCTTGTTACGGTTACGGTTCGCTAGTGAGTACCCGGCTTAACGCGCAGCACTTACGTTGATGACTCTTAGGACCGAGGGAGTGCAACTCTTTGGTACCTTTATTCGCGCCTCCCCAGGAGATCAAACCAGTCGGTACACGTAATGTAATTACGTTACAAACGGAGTACTCTAAAGCGCGTCTATTCCACACTTATGTACGCGAACTGAAGCTATACGTATTTTTTAATTAATGAAGCTTTATTTAATGCACGATCTTGTATATTACGTTCGTTTTTCCTAAATTACCTACACGAACTTATTCTTTCAGGTCGGTAAAGTGTCTATCAACCCACATCCTGAAAATCCAATTTGTCGGTAAGATTTTTTATAATGTGTATATTTTAGTACGGGTGGTGCCTTTTTTAAGCGCTAGTGCGAAAAGTGGCTTATTTTACGTCAGGTCTAAAACTTCGCAGGGCCATCTAGTTATACTAAAAAACGTCGTACGAGACACGTGCAAAAAAGAAAATCTGTAACTAGTGTCGATTTAAAACACTCCCTTCGGTCGTATTTTAAAACATCGCCACTCGTTTCGAATTTCATGTTTTCGCACTTGTGTCGCAATATACTATTTTGTTACTTTATAGGCACTTGTCCCACAAAGTAGTCGCAGTAACGCGTAAAGTATCGCGTCTCGGATAGTACTAGTAACTAAACGATACGCGATGATATTTTATACCTCTTCGCTAAGCATTGACTTATAATCGATCGCTCTGTCTTTTATTTACATGGCTGCGACTACATTTGTCCATCTCCATCGCTGATAGCTCATAGCTCAGTCACTTTTGGTTGGAGCAGTAACTTACATATCGTCAGCTGACTGTCACTACTCTTAGCAACCTCGTATGTCAGGATTTAATTTGAATTGAGATACGTGCTTAATTTGAAGTAGGTACAAGTACATAGGTCACTAGATAAGTTTTGGAATAAAACATGTATGTTGTGTTTCTTCTATGGCTATTTGTTGCAAAACTTATCTAGCGACCTATGTATTTATTCAATAGGTTGTAAGGCATGTATTTTTTACTTAGTGAGTTTTGCTTGTCAACCGACGAAATGTTTGTTTAAAGATCGCAAAATATAGAGCATTTTTTAATTATTAGACTACTCGTCAACGGTGGACTGGAAGGGACGTGGAACCCCAGCGGCACCGGGCCGGAAGGCCGCCAGTATGAAGTCAACGTCAAGCACGTCGCTATACAGTCTGCGCAGTTCCAGCAGATAATCAAACAAGAAGTCGGTATTCATTCATTTTCCTATTACGTTTGTCTGGCCAACCATTTTCACTAATTAATATTCCGCAAAACTTCTGGATTAACCCCCCTTATTCATAAACTGCTCTCAATTTAGCAAACCTAACAATACTTAGAGGGTTTGCCTCTTTCGCTCTTATAGACATATTGATAAGACCGAATTTATGAATAAGGGGGTAAATGCATTGACCTTTCTTTAGATATTCTCACTTTTATTTGGGTGTCTTTCCACCAGAGCAATGCTATGTGAATGTGTTTGATATCAATCAATCATATCTCTACTGCTAGAATAATTTGCCAGATTATTTTGTTCAATATCAATTATATTTACAAGTAAGCGAGCTAACATTGGTTTCGAATATCGTGCATAGGAGAAGAGAGCCTACAACAAAGGCACGGGCAGCGAAAACCCGGCTGTGAAGTGGTCTGAGCCTCCCGTCTCTCCCATCGTGACAGCTATTTTGCATCAGTAAGTAATAACAAGAGTAAGATTGAGAACTTATAAAATTATATCTGTAATCCTGTTTAGAAAGCCTAACCCGTTGTTATACTTATCTTTATTTGTATTTATACATAAACCTTTAAATTATAAAACGGAAACTTGAATCTGATGATAATCTTAAAACTTAATAATGTTGGGCAGCAGCGTCATCATAGCAGACACACTTCTGCGATCGCCAATCCGCTTGCCAACGTAGCGATGGGCTTTTATTTTTAATGTGTTCATAAGTATTATTAATAGGTGAGGCCTAAATCTAGCAGTGGATTGAGATAGGCTGATGATCATGATACCCATTGTGGCCTGGCAGAAGCTGAATGCGACACGTTTAAAACCGGATAATATGCCACATATTAAGTTTACAGTCCGGCAGTGGATTGCAATAAGCTGTTGATGATGGCAATGATGGTACCTATTCGGTCCGTATTTTGTGATTACGTCACTTCATTTATCCGTGGATTAAGTTAATAAATGCATGCATTACTTTCCAATGCAAGCTGGTTCTCCATTCCATGAGCCCAATCGTGTCTAATTAGGCTTTTATTAAATATGGGAGGGCAATTTCCTTTTCTTTCATTGTAATCGAACATTCCAGCGTGGACATCAGCTGTATACTGGCACCGCCGCTGTTCATAAATGGCGTGCTGACGTGCGGGCCCGCCGTGGAGCTCAACCTCGCTTCTGATTGCGCCTTCGAGGTCAGCTTGGAACAGCTGGAGCTGCTGCACTACTTGCTCACTGAAGCCAGCACTTTGGCAACAGATAGGTACGCCTTGTAATTTAAATTGGTAATGTCAAACTTAAATCTTAGGTCGTTGAGAGGCCGTTTCAATGATGATGAAATTTATTCAACAATCTTCGTCTTAACCTCCAGTTCTATACAGATTCTTCTACTATGTTGTTATATATCCATTATGTAAATTTTATTACTTAGGTAACTGTAAAATTTAAGTGATATTCTTGCTCTTAATACCTAATGTTATTCAATATAACATAATTTATAAATCAATTACAATTTCATTAAACTAACTACATCTAAACATATCAAAATGAAAACATCGAAACAATAATTATATTTAAAAAAAATTAAAAGTATAAGTACAATACTAAATCAACCCTAAACTAATCGAACAACCCGCCCCGCGTCACTCCCGGCGCAAAGGTACCCATAACACTCGCAGCATTGCCGCGCTGAACCGCCATGGATAACCTTTGCACCAGAAACGACCCGGAGCGAGGGTCGAGGCCTCTGTCCCGCAAACGACGTCCCACATCTTTAAAGAACGCTTTTGCTTCCGAGCACCAACACCCCATCACCTCTACTGCCAATGGGACAAACAAATAACTCCCCAACCCTAAATATTTCTCTTGCTCTTTGTAAATAAGTTGTGCAGGATATATCTCAACAAAAAGATTGAATATTCAGAAATATTTAGTTACCTAATGATTATTATTATAACGTGTTTTGTACCTACATATTGTAGGAAACCCTATTGATCAAAGCTAATATTAATGTTTCAGTGAAGATTCCATTGACCCTGTAGGCTCCACGATAGCCATGTGTCCGTATGCAGATTTGTTTTTAAGCCCGAAAACTATGCTGGATTCTATGAATCAGAATAGCAACACGTTCGCCAGTAAAGGTATTACATGCTTAGATACTTAATTTCGTATTCTCATTTACTCACGTAAATAGGTAAATGGGACATTCTCGGTTATTTCCGTCAATAACTTGTCCCTGCATCTCACCGTTTGTCCACCATGTGTTTAATTTATAAAGTAAAGTTTTACGTTATCAATAGGGTTAGGATTTTGGTGGCATTTATTGAACATAGAGCAGTGGAGTCGATGTTACAAACATTTTTAACTTGAATAAATGATTAACTTATAAAATAATAACGAAATAGTATTCATTTCAAGCTGGATTTATCAAGGAATTTAAATAAATAACATGAATTTAATTTTTGAGAAACTAGAAAAATATTAATTTTCAACTAAAAATGTTGGTATATTTATTTATTTCCTTTTTATTTAACTTTCATCTCAGTTTAGGGTTTTTATAAAATGAATACAAAATTAAAATACAATACAACATACAAAAACAATACAAAATATAAACACTTTATAAAAAACCTAAACTAGGGTGCCGCCGGCAACGGGGCGGGCCCAAGCTGCCGGTGGTTAGGGCTGCAGGGAGAGGAACCGCCGGACTATGCGCGCCGTGTCCAGGATTACCGCCTTCTGCATCTGACCCTTGATCCAACCACCTAGCGAGAGCCACTTGAGGTGTTGATCGAGACTCTTCGCTATGAGACCGTTCGCAGAAACAACTATCGGTACAATGATCGCCGAATCAACCTCCCACATGTCGGTTACCTCGTGAGCCAAGTCAAGGTACTTACTGGCTTTGTCCTTCTCGGCCTTCACGAGGTTCTCGTCATGGGGGATGGTGATGTCGATGAGCATTGCCCGGCGTTGGGATCGATCTATCAGCACGATATCAGGCTTATTGGCTACAATAGTCCTGTCCGTGATGATAGATCGATCCCAATAGAGCGTGGCACGACCATTTTCGAGAACTGCCGCAGGTGTGTACTTATAGTACGGCACTTCGAAGCCCACAAGGCCGTATTGAAGAGCAAGCTGCTGGTGTATAATCCTGGCTACGAGGTTGTGTCTGTGCAAGTACTCGGTGTTAACAATCTGAGAACAACCGGAAATAATATGCCTGAGTGACTCACCGGGACGGCGGCATGCCCGACAAATGTCGACCGTACCGTCCTTCAGGATATATTTCCGGTAGTTATTCGTCATGATAACCTCGTCAGCAATTGCACAGGCAAAACCCTCGGTTTCTCCGAAGAGGTCCCCGAATCGTAGCCAGTTCACCGACGCGAGCAGATCTACGTCAGGTCCCGTGAGGGCCTTGTAGAACCGCCCGTGTAGCTCCTTGCTCTTCCATACCGCCCTGCGGTCCTCAGTGCCCAGTACCACAGGTCTGCGCCAGTTCTCTTTTGCCAAGGAGAGCGGCGTGAGGTTCCGGTCTACTGCCACCACATCACGATGCATCCCGCACTCATTGTTAAGAAAATAGTTTCTAAGATTGTACACCTCGCGGTTGTGGAGGTCTTTGGCATTTAGGAAGCCGCGGCCCCCACACTTCCGCGGGATGTACAATCTCATAACTGATGAGCGCGGGTGTAGCATTCGATGTGTGGTAAGCAGTGTACGGACCCTTCGATCCAGGGCGTCCAGCTCAGTCTGAGTCCACCTTAGTATGCCAAAGGAGTATGTGAGTATGGGTATTACCCAAGCGTTGAAGGCGCGCACTTTGTTGCCTCCTGACAAAAGACTGTTAAGTACTTTTGTGAGCCGGCTGAAAAAGCGCTCCTTCACCGCCTGTCTAATCCCCATATCTTCAATACCCAAAGACTGTGACATACCAAGGTATTTATAGGTTTCTGCTTCCGAGATAGATCTGAACGACATTGTCTCAGAAAGTTGTAAATTTGTTGAATTTACTACTTTCCCCCGCTGCACATGCATAACCGCACCCTTATCGACACCAAATTCCATATTGATGGCACTACTGAAAACTTCTGTGGTTCGCAGTAGTTCCAACAAGTCTTGGCTATTTGGCGCAAATAATTTGAGATCATCCATATACAGAAGGTGAGAAATGACTTCACCCTCTCTCCGAAGCCGGCAACCTAGTCCTGAATCCTTCAGCAGGGTACTGAGGGGATTCAGAGCTAGGCAGAACCACATATTATTTATTTAATTATTAAGGTTCTAGTTATCTCGAAGACCGTAACTATTATAGAATAATCATAAGCTACATTACAAAGAATGATTGAACTTCTATTCATAGGTAGTCGAATATTAAAGATGAAATTATTTATAACTTGAAATTGGCGAAACCCTGTTTAAAAGAATATATTTATTTATTATTTCTGATTAATTAATTATTCAATCAATCATTAAAAAAATAAACAACGACTCCACTGTTCTCTGTCCACCTAATGCCACCAAAATTCCTAACCCTAGTTATCAATGAGCGTAATTGAATACTTTATAACTTCTTTAAGAGTCCTGAACCAGCAGACAATTATCCCTCATGAAAAGAAGGGTTCGTCCACCGGGTTATTATGAATTTTGAATCCAATAATAATTTATGAAATAAGTGGTTTATATACACAAAACAAAGAAAAACCTAATTCATCTTAATAATAGTATTTACATTCGATAATATGTATTATTTATAAAACACATGCACACCCTTAATCAGATACCTACACAGAAAACATGTCCTAACACGACATTTTAAATAACTCCAATATATCTGTACTAGGAGAACCTGTTACACCAGTAGGTGACGAATCCAGCAACACGGGGAAATCTGATCGAGGATTTGCAACGGACTCTGGTATTGACGTGGCCACCTCAATGTCGAGGTTGAGGTTAGATAAGACTTCCTCCAAGAAAAATCTTAACGTCGCCTTTGCCGAGGAATCGTAAGTTATTCAATATTGAAATGAATCCTTTTTACTGCATAAATTATTTACACATTGGCTGCCCACCATACTTCAAATGTTCCTATCTAAATGATCCCACCTGTGATGCTCATGGCAGCCTCCGTGTTATTTGAATTGAGTATTTGAAGTTTTTCTTGAATTATACTTTTAGGTCAATCGCCTCGGAATATCTGGAGATATTTGTGACTATGGGAGTAATCGAGATATCGCTGTATGTCGGGGATGACAACAGCCCCACGGTAGTAGCTCTGAGGCCGAAACATGATCAAAATAAAAGTGAAGAGGTAAATCAACACTGCAAGAGTTTCATTACTTCGTCATACACGTAGGGTTATTTTTTTTATGGAGCAGTGAAGGTTCTTAGAATGTTAGCTTAACTACTTTATTGTGTTCATATCTTGGAAATACTGTAGATGCTGTTGAGTCGAACCGGCTTATATCCTTCAAGTTTGACAGTTTTAGTCTAAGGACATTTTTACACAATAACCAACTAACACGGGGTTAAGTGGACTTTACGTTAACTCCGTTATTCACTTAAAATTTAAATTTGTTTTTATTCCTCACTGTATTTTTTTAATTAGACTGCCCCTGCCTTAGGGCGGTATGCACCAAACCTTCATTGATCAACGTTCAAACCGTTCGCATATTTTTTGTATGTTATTACTATTCATAGTTCATAGGTCTCAGCCGGGTAATTTTAATCGGACTGTCAAGTGTGGTTGGTGTAAACCCTCCCTTAATTGAAAATTCCGAAATAACAAGTTAAGATATACTGCGCCATTACCGAACTTATACATGGTCACATAGCTGTACGGGTCCCGTACGGTCGGCTCCAAAAATATATTCACGATTTTGATCCTTTTGCCACAGGCATACATCCTGGGCCCTATCCCACCAACGTTACAATTGTAAATTAGAATTTACATATTACATATATGTAAATAATACAAGCGAGCGTATCACAAAAATTACATATTACTTTGTATCGGAAAATTTCTACAAATATGTAATTGTAGTGATAAATCTACAATTCGGTGTATCACAAAACTTTACATATTACATGTGGTTTTCCGGGTAAATTTACATATTTATAGTCTACAATTATACGTAAAAGTTTTGTGTTACGATGAATTGTAATAAAATGCGTACAATTTTGTAGAATTGTAGCTACAAATCTACAATTCTGTCACCGCATGTAAAAAGTACAATCTCATTACAAGAGTTCCATTCTACCGCAACACCATGTCGAGTACGAGTGATAGTAGTAGTAGCGAAGAAAATGTAGGTGTCAGACGCCAAAGAACGTATAAAGAACGAGTAAATTTGACTTTTTATGCGACTGATTTCACGTTTAATCAACGATTTAGAGTGAGCAAATTTACGGTGGAATATTTACTACAGGTTATTGGTCCGAATCTGCAACATGAAACAAGAAGAAATTGTGCTCTAGACCCAAAGCAACAACGTTGGTTGGGGTCAGGTTCTCAATACCATGTAACAGGTGATGCTCACGGTGTTTCCAAAATGACAATGTGTCGTTCTGTTCAAAGAATTTCTACATTAATAGTGGAAAAACTACTAGGAACTGAAGTACGTTGGCCAACAAATACAAACTCTATATCACAGGATTTTATTGAAGCCTCTCATGTATATTGTATATTTTCCAAGAGTAGCCGGTATTATAGACGGTTCATTAATACCAATTGACGCTCCATATCAAAATGAAGCTGGATACTTAGATCGAAACGGAAACCATTCTATTAACATTTAAATGAAATTACTTCAAATACGTACAATTCTACATACCTATACAAATACAACATCTGCGTATTTGTTAAATTTACAAATTGCAATACTTAAATACAATTTTACATATTGACACACCACCCATGCTTTGTGTTACGGTGATTGTAATGCATATATTTGTAGAATACAGACTTGTCGCTTCTACATATTTGTAATATTTGTGGTGCGTTTTTATGTAAACAATTCTACAAATTTGTCACATTTTACATATGTAAAGTTTAGTGGGATAGGGCCCTGAAATGTATACATGTTTTTAGACGTGACTGTACCGCAGTAAGCGAGGTACACACGTAACTATGACGCCTTATATCATAATAGTTAATCAATTATCGTCTTGACAGTATCATTACAGTTACTTTCATGTTTCATACTTGTTTTTTTTCAAATGCATACTTTTATTTAGGATACTGGTGCAGCTATAGACGCCCATCACATTGAGGGAACTTCAGCATCTGATATAAAGTCAACTGCTAGCCAAATCAGTCTCACGGAAGGGGATAGAATTAAGGACACGAAACTTGGGTTACACGTAATAACTTTATTTAATATTTATTATGATTTATACTAATTATTGTGATAGATATCTTTAGTGCGCAGAGTAAAGTAAAAGTGACCAGTAGCTGGCAGCGATGCGAACGAACATGCATCTGTAATGCGACGTAAAAATAAATTAAATAACTAGGAATGAATCTGAATTCAGCATTCTTTATTTAATTTTAGTACCAGTATAAATTATCAGCTTATAATGTCAAATACTAGTCTAGTAGAATGTATAAAGGACAAGTAGAGCTATATAGTTATAACTTTGTTGGCTTAAGTTATTGCCAACGGCCACTATGATGTTTACTAGCAAGTGTATTATATATTGCTACGCAATGGAACTGCAGTATGCAGTACCTACACACAATAGACCATTTGTTTTTTTAAGGCAATAACTATCCCATCATAACATAAATGCTCAATGCAGTACTTGACTGCACTCAGTATAAATGCTTTGTCTATTTCAAAGCTATCTCAACATCGAAAATTCGTGAACGTAACAACGCATTTTTTTTTGAAGTAGCCACTTTATGATACAGGTGGAAGAGACGTTGCGGATGCCCCGAGCTCGCATGAACATCGGCAATTTAGCGCTGTTGCACATTACATTACATCAACCAAATTTATACTACTGGAGAAAGAAAACAAGGAAATCCCTTCAGGTACTACACGCAAAAATATTTTTAGTCATAAGGTCTGGTCCGCCAAAGTACGGTCTACCACTTTTCGAGTTTATTACCATAGAAAGTCGTCTAAACAGTGGTTTTCGATATTTTTGAGTCAGGATACTTGATTTTTAACATAAGTCATACCTTCTCCTATATTGATGACTTTTCAGTTGCTTACATATTATTGTGAACTCTACTGTAACCTTTATTTTTGTTATATGTAAGGTATCCCTGTTCAACGCGTGGGTCGGGCTTGGCGCTAGTGTAAAAGATGGCAACCAGCTGTTCTCGACGGCGAAGGGAACTCCGGACCCCGTCTCCGACATCCCTCCGGCACTCGCCACTGTCAGGATCGTCGTGCCTATCGGAGGTAATGATGTCGGGTGTAACTGAAATAATAATATTGGTCTATGCTCCTGCGGCCCTAGTGAAATAGGGAACTATTGCGCGACGCTTGTGAAATGGGTATAAGTTTTTAAATTTGTACTTTTTTATATGTATTAGTGACTCGAGCCCTAGAAAAGGTTTAACATTCGTGACTAATTGGTTTAGTTCGGACTGCTTTCTCATTGCCATTGTTTGTATATGTAACTAATGCTCAACTGTTCTTACGTAAAGTATGAAGTGACATGTCATGATGTGTCTTAATCATGACCGCCCCACCGTCGTGGGATGCGACCCGGCCACAGCAGGAGTAGCGGAAACCCGGGAGCAGCGACACATACTCCAGTAGGAGTATCGTTTTCGTGTGATAGTCATTTGCATGACATTTAAAAACACTGTGACTTTCAAATGTCATGCATGTCCGGCGGGCGTGCAGCCAAGTTGCAAAGATTTCCACGGTATGCACTCAGTGGACTCCCTTAGATTTGCATTTGTTTCACATAGAAGATACCGTACGCCTTACTCGATCATTTGCTCACGCCTTACGTTAGATATGTCGTTATGCAGGCGGCGGGCCCGGCAACTTCAGCGGCGCGAAGGGTTCCGCGACCGTGGACGTGGAACGACCGGTGCAGCTTCTGCTCTCCGCCGACTCGCTGCGCCGTCTGGTGCTGATCAGCCAACTGGTAATTACTTGCATTACCGACTCTTAAGGCTTTCCCCTTTATTCTTGCCCCTTAGCACAGGTAATTATTTACTTAAAAAGGGGTTACCAGTGTATTGTAAACTAGCACTATAAGTTAACGAATAAATAATTTTTCATTCATAAACGTCTCCTAACTTAAGAAGGCGCTAAGTATTGTTGGTCCCTTTCGATCTTATCAATATGTCCATAAGGCGGAAAGGGTCAAAAATTACTTTTCGGTAAACAATAAATTCACTACAATTGACGATTTTACTTTTCAAAACTATTTTCGAAATCATTGAAGGTATAGTTGAATGGTTAAAATCACGTATTTTTTGTCACTACCCACGAAATGTTCTTCATGTTGGCGGGCGGAGTGGACACCTAAAATATCTCGAAACATTTCACGTGGTGTATAAATAAATAAATAATAATAATAAATAAATATCTTGGGACATCTTACACAAATCAACCTAGTCCCACGGTAAGCTCAATTAAGGCTTGTGATGTGGGTACTAGGCGACGATATATATAATAGATAGATACATATAGCTACTTATATACATAGACAACCATGACCAAGGAACAAATATTTGTGATAAATAAATACACAAATAATGCCCTCGCCGGGATTCGAACCCGGAACCTCCAGCTTCGTAGGCAGGGTCACTACGAACTTGGCTACGGAGGCTGACATAGTATAGCGGATAGTAGTGTATAAAAAATCATGAGTCTCCGTTTTATTATATTTCAGTTTTAATATATTATCTTCGTTTAAATTCAATCTTATAATGAAAGTAGTTCATAATCTTTTGCCCTAACATGAAAGAAGAGTTCCCATGGTCCTATAGTAATAGTCATAAAAGTAATTATTCTTCCATTTAAAATACACATGCTGTATATTTATTAAATTATACTTTAAATTAACATTTTACAATTGTTTTAGGTCCAAGAAAATTTACAGGGGCGTACTGAGAAAGACAATTCTGGTATAATTAAAAACGATGCTAAAACACCACGCTTCCTTGCTTTGCGTAAATTAATGGGTGAGTACCATTGCTATTATTTATGGGTATTATTTTTATTATTCTAATATTTTTATCAACTTCGCATGATAGAATGGATAATATGTGTAATATTGACATATATACCATACAACAATTTTACATTTCATATAGGACAATAGCGATAATATGTTACCCCAATAAACATACCGCATAATATGGTAAAGAAAAGGATAACTGTCTGTGAAGTCACAGTCAAGTCAATTTTATAATGCTTCTTTACCAATATTGTATTATAACCCATCGATTATTTAATTGCAAGTTTTAAATAAAATATTTTAAAATAAAAATAAAACCGCCTTCAAAAATTCGCCCGACCTAAAAAATAAAAAATAATTTTAGATCCTACTTCTTAGGATTTCCTATCCAAACCTTTTACCCTATTCATTGAAATAAAATAGGCTAGGTATCCTACAGATTTCTTAGAAGTCGGTGCCAAGCCAAATACGTTCATAGGTATATAATTATTAGATAGAGCTTTGTAACTTACTATCACTCCGATTATGTTTTTATCAACAGAATGATCTACGAGTACCTCAGTTATTTTGATGAAAGCATTAACCGGAGTGACAGTAAGTTACAAATCTCTATCAAATACAGTCACATACTCGCGAAGTGAACATATTTGGCTTGGCACCGACTTCTAAGAAATCTGTAGGATACCTAGCCATAATATTTTATTTCAATGAATAGGGTAAAAGGTTTGGATAGGAAATCCTAAGAAGTAGGATCTAAAATTATTTTTTACTTTTTAGGTCGGGCGAATTTTTGAAGGCGGTTTTATTTTTATTTTAAAATATTTTATTTTTTGCTTTTTAGTAGTGAAATGTCGTTATTTAGTATGCTCTAAATACTTATAATGAGAATGTACTGCACTGTAATAGGCTCGAAAACCTGAATTGGATAACTTAAATATTCAAAGAATTATCCCATTATCAAGGAGATATACATTGTATCATCAGCAGGTATGAATAATTTCAAAGATTATAGGTAACAGCCTTAGCATTCCTATATTATTTAAAGAATCACTAACCGCTAACCAACATGTAATAACTACTAAGCAAACACTTCAATAGATCTCGAAAATGTATGACAGTTGTTATATTCAAAGAATTATCCTCGAACTCCTAATCGTCACGGAGTTATACCTTTCGTCATCAGCTCACTAACATGATACTATGACCACCTAAAGGCAAATACTCAACTAGCATCCAAAATACATGAACTATGTTATATTTAAAGAATTATCCCCCAACTCCTAATCTCTAAGGAGTTGTAACTTCCATCATCAGCTCACCGACATGAAAGGATGACCACCTAAACGCAAATACTCGAATAGCTTCCAAAATACATGAAATATGTTATATTTAAAGAATTGTCCCCCAACTCCTAATCTCTAAGGAGTTGTACCTTTCATCATCAGCTCACCAACATGAAAGGATGACCACCTAAAGGCAAATACTCAAATAGCTTCCAAAATACACGAAATATGTTATACTTAAAGAATTATCCCCCAACTCCTAATTGCTAAGGAGTTGTACCTTCCATCATCAGATCACCAACTTAAGACGTTCATGACTAGACGCAAATACTTCATTAGTCTTCGAAAATAAATGAAAAATGTCATGTGTGCCTACAACATTTGAAGAGTTCCCTCGATTTCTCCAGGATCCCATCATCAGATCTGAATTCGGTGACAATGGGACCAACTAGAAGGTATACCCTTTCAAACAAAAAAAGAATTTTTCAAATCGGTCCACGCGTCTTCGAGTAATCGGGGAACATACATAAAAAAAAAAGATTTCGACGAATTGTAAACCTCCTCCTTTTTGAAGTCGGTTAAAAAGAACATCAACAGACTCTTCGCAGAACACTAATGTAGAATATATGATGAGAATTCTCCTGTCATTAAAAGTGTCCACTAGTGTCTCCTAATCGTAATTCTTTGTACAGTAAACAACACATTGGAGAGTATCGTGATCCAAACGAGCCAAGTGGGAATACTCGGCAGCGAAGGCACTATCGGGTGGGATAGCGCGTCGCTGCAGATCGGGGCCACGGCTCGGCCGGAACGATTGGTGGCTCGCGCGCTTGTGGGCTCCTTGCTGGCTACGGCCGGCGCGCCTGATCAGAGACACGTGTTGCTGCAGCCGATGATGCTGGGGTAACTATAACTATATTTGCTCTTTATATGCATAGACACTGGTCATTACCAAAAGCTCGGATATCCATAGGGGTAGGGATATAAAAAAGTGAGTGGCGTGGGTAACAATTTGAGGCGAAGCCCACGAGCATTTTTTAATTTAGTTAAACAATGTTGCATACAATACTTTTTCTTCGACCACACACTTATTTTCAAATAAAATTCTAAATTAGAGAAATATTCTGTCAACACAATTTTATTAATCATCAAGGTCGGTCGGGAGACGTCAAAATTAAAAAGAAAGCTCCTCTATGGTTTACTGTTCATCAGAAATGACATTTAAAATTAGGTTGGTTGGATGCAGCCATATATTTCATTAAGTCTTACACGAGGTGACTTAAAATGCAATAAACACACTGCGTGTATACCCCAATGCGTCCATAGGGAATAGACAATATAGACTTATCCTGACATCTGTAATGTAGGGGCTTGAAGGTGTGTTCACGACCCTGTAAATGACAAATAAAAGTACGGGAGTAGAAAAACGAACAGAAGATAATCGCTCCCACGTAAAGGTGCGACCGCACCAATGTTTAAAATCATATCAATGCTTATATTGAGTACACAAAAGGAAATTAATCGTAGACGTCTATAGTGGATGATATATGATACACTTTGTATGTAGATGTAAAGTCCATTTGACAAAGTCATTAGGCGTCAACAATAGAATCAGTGATAACAAAAGATACCTGTCCAGACCCTTTTGTGGCGTGACATTCTTTGCATACATCGGTGGACGACACGTGCCAATTTGTAGTGGACCAATTAAATGACAAATGTTTCGTGTGGCATCGGGCCTTCGTATTTGAAATGGACTATACCTACTAAATAAGCACATTCAAACCTGTAGCTACACAATTACGTACAGTAATGAATATATCTCACCCGTCCAGCATGGAGCTAGAATGCAGCTGGGAAGCGTGGCGGCGCGCGGAGGACGGCGTAAGCGCGCGCGAGCCGTCGGTGCGCGCGCGCGTGGACCTCGACCGCGTCACGTTGGACGTGCGGCCGCAGGACGTAGATGCGCTGCGCCGCGTGCGGCAGGCCGTCGACGCGCTCTTCGACGCTCTGGTGACTATTCATTCACATACTTCACCCAACATGGAGTTTGAGTGCAGCTGGCAAGCGTGGCGACATGCGGAGGACGGCGTGAGCGCCCGCGAGCCGTCTGTGCGCGCGCGCGTCGACCTCGACCGCGTCACGTTGGACGTGCGGCCGCGGGACGTAGATGCGCTGCGCCGCGTGCGGCAGGCCGTCGAAGCGCTCTCCGACGCTCTGGTGACTATTCATTCATATACTTCACCCAGCATGGGGTTGGGGGGAAGCTGGCAAGCGTGGCGACATGCGGAGGACGGCGTGAGGGCCCGACCGCGTCACGCTGGTCGTCGGACATAGCCGCGCGGCGCCGCGTGCGGCAGACCTATACGACGCGCTCTCCGACGCACTGGTGACCATTCATACATATGTTTCACACGCCCAGCATGGAGCTAGAATGCAGCTGGAAAGACCCACCGACCCACCTTTGCTACTCTTTATGACACCTTGATCCATTCCATCTGTGGTCCTAGTGAAAAAAGGTACAACTCCCCGAGGGGCTTAGGATTACTCCGTCGACATTCCCGTCTATTCACCTTAATCTTTTTTTTCATAAAGCACACCGACGCACTGGTCACCTTTGCTGCTCTTTATGACACCTTGATCCATTCCATCTGTGGTTCAAGTGAAAAAAGGCACAACTCTCCGAGGGGCTTAGGATTACTCCGTCGACATTCCCGTTTATTTACCTTAATCTTTTTTTTTTTCATAAAGCCAGCACTACAAATATTTTCTGATGTTATCATTTTTTGTTTAGTTAGATTATCAATATTATCATCTTCATTAATTTAAAATCGAAGGAAGGTGTTCTACGACCATTTTCACGCAGCTACTCTTGATCTGGTAGCTGCCCTCACTGACCCAAAAAGAATTTCCACCCGGAATATCTGTCAGATAAAATTTAGCCGTCCTTTTATTGTATATTCCTAAGGAAAAGGATAGTGATCGTTTCATTTGAAGATATATTTATACGTACGTTGTGACACAGATCCCGGCAAATGAGGAAGAAAGAGAGCTCCTCCCGCCACAGGATGACAGCTACATCAACTTGATGTCAAGGCGCAGCTCCGACCGCGCCAACAACACCGGCCTGGACTACGTCGAGACCTCCGACCAGTACTACAAAGATGATCTCAAGTAAGTATACGAATATAAACTTCTTTTCTCTAATCCTAACCTCAAATTAATACTGGAAGTACATCGTTTCGGATTCTACGAGCGAAAAATTTGTTATAGGATTTTCATGCAAAATGTCAGTCCTTGGCTTACCCACAAAGCACCTTTTTTTTAGTTTTTAAATGTCAAATTATGACAGACCCTTTTTCAACCGACTTCATAAAAAGGAGGAAGTTCTCAATTCAACTGAATGTTTTTTTTTATCTCAGGACTTCCGACAGGGTGGACCTATTTAAATGATATTTTTTTATAACTTGTAATAATCGGAAGTCCTTATCAAATTAATGGCGTTAACAAGAGACCCCCACTTTAGGGTGTTTCATTTTTCAAAATTGTGAAATTTTCTATGACTTTGCTCACGCCCTAAGTTTCTCTGATATAAAAATGATATATTTAAAATTTTATTGAGATTGGATAACGTTTAGAGGTTGCACACTTTTGAAAGTGGAGCCAAAGCCCCATACATTACGAAAAAAATACTTTGTTATAAATTCATAAAAAATAATGAACCAACACTAAAATTACTTGGGAAAATAGATTTTATCGTCAAATATAAAAAAAGGATTTTATTCTTTAAGCACGTGTGTGAATTTACTTTAACCTTAATATGGTATTATTTATAAAGTAACCTAGATCCCCGTTTTTTACTTAATTTTAGGCCATAATTGGATGTTTACATATAGTACACTAATCTATTATAGTTATGAATCTAGTAAAACACTGGGAATTAGGTTTTCATAAAAGTGCCCTATAAATATTTTTTTGAATTTATACCTACTTCCAAAGAATAAGTTCTCATTTTTAATATATGACATTAAATTCGACTTGTCCATTCTTTTTTAGTGTTGGTTCATTATATTTGATTAATTTATAACAAAGTAATTTTTTTCGTAATGTATGGGGCTTTGGCTTTACTTTTAAAAGTGTGCAACCTTTAAACGTTGTCCCATCTCAATAAAATTTTATATATATCATTTTTATATCAGAGAAACTTAGGGCGTGAACAAAGTCAGGGAAAATATCACAATTTTTTTTTGCCCATACAAAAGTGAAACACCCTACCCCACTTGTATTACAAGTTTCAAGCTTTTAAAAACAGGCTCCTGATGTTACTCACATTACAAATCATCGAAATTCTAGACGCACGGCCGGGTTCCACCCTTACTTGGTAGATATTCCATTTGTTCGTACAAAGCGCTTTGCGTCTTCTTTCCTTATGCGTACTGCCAAGGAGTGGAATTCCCTGCCGGCATCTATATTTCCGAGATCATATACCCGTCAACCTTCAAGTCCAGGGTGAATAGGCACCTTCTGGGCAAACTCACTCCATCGTAGGCCACGTCTCTGTCCTTGGCTAGTCTGTGGCCATGGCCTATTTTTAATAAATAATAAATAAAAATGTACCCTCACGTTACAGAAGTGGAGCATTCAAAATAGTAACCGGCGGCCAGCTCCCGATGGCGTACCAGGTGACGCTGCATGGGGACGCCATGTCTTGGCGCTACCCGCACCCGAGAACTGTCACTAGGATTACGGTGTTCCCTATACCCGGTGTCGTAAGTTATCCTATAAATTTATAGCTGCATTGAATATAAAGATAGAAGTATACGGTAGCAACCCTCTCATTCATAAATGTATTTTAACTTAACCCTAAACTTGGCAGCGTATTTTAAAAGATACATACTTTTTGACCCACTGTATTTTTTTAAAGACAGAATTTTTTGCTCTACACATCGGCGTGGAGGCTAGAACGCACGATTTTTTTTCTCGCTATCGCAAAAATGCACAAAGGATGTCTAGTTGCGGAAATAGCCTAGGAAAAGTAACTAACTTGAGACAATAAAATTATAAACTTTATAAATTTATGAATAAGGGGGTAAGTCATTAACGAGTTAATCTATCTATTTTTTTCATGCCAGGACGAGGAAGTTAAATGCAAGTTGGAATTCTACGATCCATTATTGAAAAGCTGGGAACCGTATACTTATGTTACCTTGCCTGTATCAGAACCCAAAGAAATCAAATTATATGCAGAGCCACCAGGTGAGGACCATCTTTGGATAATCTAATGTAATTCAATTTGTAATAAAACTATTATTTTATTGTAACAAACAGTACTTAATGCTAATTTTTTTGTACTCTATTTAGATGCATTTTTTGCGACTCTCTGGAGATTTCGGGCAGATTCTGATAGCAAGCTACAAGAACGTACCTTCGAGTTCGACATTGACCGATTTATGCCAAGAGCCGATCCATTGGTAAGACTAAGATAATATATTAACAGTGTACATTATAAATAGTATATGTGTATACGTTAATATGTTGAAACTTGTGTATTTTAAATACTGGGTTAGTGCTCAGATAAATCTTAATAAGTGGTGATAAATTAATAGACGACGAAAGAGAGACATGTAATTGTGATTCATTCAAAACATGGGTCGTCAGCATTTCGTAGTGTAAATGTTGATTTTAATTCGATTTTTTTGCCTTAATTATTGACACCATTATGCGTAGCCAAGTTGTCAATCAGCGCTAGTAGCGTTCAGTCGCTAAGTAACGCATCGTATTTTTCTCTCGCTGTCACTTTTTCGACAAATTGTGCGACAAACATAGTTAGTTGCCATTCGTTCACGATTAAGCGTTAGCGATTGGCATCTTGGCTACGTACCCTGAGATTGCAGTGCATAAACGTACCCTTACTAATGACGCGAAAACTCGTTGTTGGAGTGCAGACAGGGGATCGCGACTTGAAGTCGAAGGACGCAAGCGCGGGCCTCGTGAGCGCCGAGCAGCTGTCGAGCGCGCTGCGCGTCGACTCCTACTTCTCGCCGCGTTCAGTGCCGCGAATTCGCGTCGCGGTGCGCTGCACCGAGCTCGAAATACACGCGCATAACTCACTCCCGTCCCTTCCCAGGTACGCACTCGTATCACTCTTTCTAGTAAAGTTGCTTGACGATTATAGTTACTTTCAATTTGTTCATTAATTAATTATTGGCGTTCTTATGTTATTTTCAATTCTGCAGTCGTAAAATCTGATTTTGAAGCAAAATACGTTGTCAGCTTAAACACGTGTATTTTGGGAAGATTATCCGACTAAGCTTTTGCGAGACTGGTTTCTCTCATTCTCTAAGCTCTGCTTCATAATAATATTAATAATCATAATTAATTCACACTTTGGACATAAAAAATATTAACTTAGTATAATAAAACAGCGACACAACACTATACAATTATATTACGTCGCTTTATTCTTCAGATATAAAAGACAACATGTAGTACTTTTAATGTACTGGCAACTTCGCACTGATTAGCTAGGGATAAAAAAAAAACATATTTCCGTCTCCTGTGGGTACCTCTGCACTGCGGGAGCTGCGTGCCTTCATTCTTTTTTTGTGCGCGGCAACGAACGCACGCTTCCTACCTTACACAAAAATCAAGTTACAACAAGTGCTGCACTATGCCGAAACGAAGTGCAGATGATAAAATTGATCATTATAACGCAAAAATAAGAAAGTTACAACACCAAAGATTTCGTCGTGTGATTTTATACTCATCGTCGTCCGACTCTGAGGAAAATTTGGGTAAGTTTGCAAAAAGTGATTTGTGATTTATTAAGTTAAATGCTCCTTTTTACAGCATCTATAAGCTTTCCGGGAGGTTAACTGCGGGTTAACACGATGGTTAAGCATGATGCTATGACAAAATAGCCTGGAGGCTGACTGCGGGTCAGCACGAAGGTTTTAAACTTCTAAGATCGTCCAGCCATTGCTGCGACTTTGAACAAGTATTGTAATGCGTCAGATGTATGTACCTCAGACGTCATATAAGTACAAAAAATTAAAAGTCGGTTTTCTTTTTACTAAGTACCCTCTTTTATATTTTTTAGATAACGGAGCCCAAAATATAGAGGATCACAATGATACGACGGTGTATTCAGCCCCCCGCGGCTTGCGACCTTGTTGGCGACGCCGACCAAGCACCTACGATGCCCGCCCCACTCGAGGCCTGAGAGACTAACGGCGATACTGAAAACACAGTTTCGACGGTACCTGAACTCGATCCAGAGTTGCTTCAAGCCTTAGGTGAACCATCCGATGACACACCTGTTTATGGTGTCGATATTCACGATAAACTCGCTCAACGATGGCTACCTATTCTTAAAAAAGGTATGCAAAAAGAAGCAAAAGAACAGCTTTTGAAGGAATACACTGTTCCTGCAAATTGTAAGCTCTTAAAAGCACCTACTTTAAACGCGGAGATATCTGCGGCTATTGCCGACACAATTAGATCCCGCGATAAGAAAATCCAAACAAAACAGGATCAACTGTGCTTGGGCATTACGGCTATCAATCGAGCTATGAACATATTACTGACCAGTGACGATAAAGTGCAAGCCATCAAGATTTTATCCGATGGTTGCCGAATACTCACGGATCTTCACTTTGTCGAGACCCAAGTGAGGACCAAACTCATTACGCCAGGACTGGACAAGGCATTTCTTTCCGTTATACAGGACCAAGACCGAGACGAAACCCTATTCGGCGTGAAATTATCAGAAAAAATCAAAGCGTCAAAGGTCATCGAGAAACAAGGATTGCAAATCAAAAAGGCCTTTGTTTCAAACTCAAAGCCGTCCACATCAAACTCTTCATCTTCAATAGCTCGCCCGCGCCAGCAGGGAAACTGGTCGGCCCCTCCTCGCTTCTCATCGTCGACCAGGGGGGGCACACCTCGAATTACCGGACACCGTACGGTCACCCGTATCGCCGCACACCGCAGGCAGCAGCGCAGCCAGCGACGAGCCGCTCATCGACATCAGCATCCAACAACAAACGTGCAAAAACACGACAGTAACTCAGGTACATGCCGGTAGATTGCAGCATTACTACGAATGTCGGTTAAAAGTTACTAGTAACCCGGTTATTCTGGATTGGATTCGTAACGGTTATCAAATACCCTTTTCTAAAAAAGTGGTGCAAACAAATCCTCATCGTTTCTCAGTTAAAGAGAAAACAGATTTGTCTATAGCTATTGATAACTTATTACATTTAGGGGCAATTTCTGAATGCAATCCTTAACCTGATGAATTTATATCAAATATATTTTTGACGAAAAAATCTAATGGTGGTCATAGGTTCATACTCAACCTTAAACGCCTAAATAAATTCGTCGTTAATAACCATTTTAAAATGGAAGATTTTAGAACAGCATCTAAACTCATCCCTCGCAATGGATTTATGGCCACCATAGATTTGAAGGAATCATATTTGCTTGTGCCCGTATCTGTACATACATCATCGCAAATATCTTCGATTCCATTTTAATAACTTAACCTATGAATTCTCTTCAATTCAATTGATATGTCAATCTCACTCCCATCAGACAAACGTAACAATATATTGCAATTAGTACAAAGATTCTATAGAGATTTTGCTCAGTTAATAGGCACTCTTACATCAGCTTGCCCAGCCGTCAGGTATGGCTGGCTATACACCAAAGCCTTAGAACGGGAAAAATATCTTGCCCTTTCGGAACATCAGAGATACGACGCCAAAATAAAGCTGTCCGCAAACATTCTACCCGATTTGCAATGGTGGGCTAATAACATTCCGTCAACGTCTACCCCACTCACTGTACTAAATTTCCACTTAGAATTTTTTACAGATGCGTCTCAAACTGGTTGGGGCGCTTTCTGTGACAACAACCGCGTGAATGGCGGATGGAAAGACAGCGAACGTAGTTCCCATATAAATTATTTGGAACTACTAGCAGTGTTCCTCGGTCTTAAGAGTTTTACTCGTGACAAACATAATTGTAATATGTTTCGATATTATGAGTATTATTCACATAGCTTATTGCCGTTGTATTATCGTCGATAATACAACGGCAATAAGCTATGTGAATCGAATGGGCGGGATTCAATTCCCACACTTAAATGACCTAACAAAAAGTATTTGGCAATGGTGCGAGGAGCGAGGAATATGGCTTTTCGCTTCGTATATTAATACGAAAGATAACATAGAAGCTGACCAAGAGTCTCGTAGAAAGAATCCGGACATAGAATGGCAATTATCAAACTCTGAATGTCATAACATAATTACTGCTTTTGGCGAGCCGACAATAGACCTCTTTGCTTCTCGCACAAATGCCAAATGTAAAACTTACATTTCCTGGAAACCGGATCCTGACGCTTTTGCAGTTGACGCATTTACGTTAGACTGGGGAAACCTAGATTTTTACGCATTCCCACCATGCTCACTCATACTGAAATGCATTCAAAAAATTATAGGTGACAAAGCAGAAGGTATTTTCGTATTTCCTTTTTGGCCTTGCCAAACATGGTTTCCACTACTTAAAAGCGTTCTGCGATCGCCTATTATAAAATTTTCTCCAAAATTTTCTTCGTCCTCTTCCAGGACTTCACATCGCTCGCGGACGCAGCTTACCCTGGGTGCCGCGATGCTCTCAGGAAAGCATTCAGATCAAGAGGAAGTCCAGAGCAAGCACTAGAATTAATGATTAGTTCACTTTCCAATAATACGCTACTGCAATATGGAGTAACCTATAAGTGTTGGTGGCAGTTCTGTCAAGCTCATTGTTTTAATCCGTATAATAGTCGATTTTCAGAAGTCATGCTTTTTCTAACAGAACGATTCAATAGTGGAGATTCATATGGTTCTCTAAATAGCCACCGCTCCGCGCTGTCACTATTATTAGGTAACGATCTAAGTTCAAACAATCAAATTAAGCGATTACTTAAGGGTGCTTATAAGTTGAGGCCAGCTCTTCCCAAATATTCGAACACCTGGGACCCACAGATTGTTCTCGATTTTATAGGAAAGTGGACACCAAATAGAACTTTGTCTATCGAGAAAATTACCAAAAAATTGGTTGTCCTCCTAGCATTATGTACCGCACATCGAGTGCAAACACTGTCGCTTATTAATTTAAAAAATATTATTATTCGTCCCTCTGGTATAGAAATTGGTATAACGGATGTGATTAAAACATCCGCGGCAGGACGAGATCAACCGATCAATCAAGCATATTTTAAAGAAAATAGCGTCATCTGTCCCGCTTCTATTTTAGAAGACTATATATTCGTGACAAAAAATATGAGACCTGTGTCAGCCGCTAACAAGCTTATATTGACATACCAGAAACCACACAAAGCAGCCTCCGCTCAATCCATCAGCAGATGGATTAAGCAGGTTCTTGGTCAGAGCGGCAAGACGCTACAACTTTCAGCGCACATAGCACGCGACACGCCTCCACGTCTGCAGCGTGGGCTTCTGGTATTTCTCTAGACACCATCAGGAAAACTGCTGGTTGGTCTCGTTCGTCGGAAACATTTGCAAAGTTTTATAATCGCCCGATAACGCAAAATGAGGGTAATTTTGCTAGATCAGTGTTAATGTCTAATACTGCCACCACTTAGGTCCCTAAGTTGATTTAAGTTTAATATAACGATTAATAACACTTAATAATTACTGTATAATGATTCCTTATTTGATTATTAGTAGGTAATAGCCTATAAATAAACGTTAACTACTATCATATCTGCATTTCACTTGTTGACAAAATTTTCATCTCTGAACATCTACATGTTGTCTTTTCTGAAGAATAAAGCGACGTAATATAATATATGATCAAACGAACTTAACAAGTGAAGTTCGATCGATATTATATAAGTACGCTTTATTCGAAGATATAAGCTCCCACCCACCCTGTTTTTACCCGATAAGAAAATTTCGTACTGTGGGACTTCTCTAAAGAAATGAAGGCACGCAGCTCCCGCAGTGCAGAGGTACCCACAGGAGACGGAAATATGTTTTTTTTTTTTATCCCTACCTAATCAGTGCGAAGTTGCCAGTACATTAAAAGTACTACATGTTGTCTTTTATATCTTCGGATAAAGCGTACTTATATAATATCGATCGAACTTCACTTGTTAAGTTCGTTTGATCATATATTATTTTTTAGAACAGGAACTAGCTTGATGGCAGTAGGCGTCTCGTGTAAAATTGACATCACCTTTCGTTCCCCCATTAGTGTTGCGTTCCTGAAATTGGCATGGGAAAATTAAAAAAGCGACGTCGTAAATTTCGCTACCAAGCTTATATACAGTTTAATAGTACATTATTGCAGAGGCCGGGAAAGCGAATTTCGTGGATGAGTATTTTTTGTCGGACGAAGCGAAGCTGAGGCCGACAATTACATACGAATCCACGAAATTCTATTTCCGTCCGAGGCACATATAGGACTTTTCTCCAAACATGCAAGGAAATAAAACAAAATATTTTCTTGCAAATTGAATAACAATTGAAAAGAAAAAATCTCTTATGATTCCCGCCTAAACTTTTTTTTAATGCATGGTCGTTCATAAAAAATAGTAACGATATCTATGGTTTCATTAAACCGTACCTACACGACCTGACACACCGAGGCGTTTGTAACTCATGATAGAACGAGACGGCCATAGATTTGATCGCCGTCTCTCGCTCTATCCAGACCAGGCGTTTGGTCGTGGCTTTAGAATTTGGCTGTATGCATTTTTTTCAAAGTCCAAAAGTAGTTTTTAAGAAGTAAAAAACAATACATTAATGGATTTTAGTACAATTTCGCGGCCGCAAAAACTGTACAATAATGAAAATCTTTTTTTTTAATTTGAGCTGGTACATAAGAAGGTACTTCGCGTTTCGTTTTTGCTACATTAATGCGAACATTTCCGAGCATATTGGAGAAAATATAATTGTACAGTGTGTTTACAGGAGCAATAAAAAAAAGCATATTTAAGTTGCATGCATTTTGACGATAATAAGTAACCATTGCAGAACTACGCGATTACTAGAGGGCTACTACGTGTCTCCCCCGCTGATGCGCAGCCACCGCGTGCTGTGCGTGAGCGCGTCGGACGCCGTCGCCCATGCGCTGCTCGGTTCGCGCGCCGGCCGCGTGCTTGTGCTCGACACCAACCTTTCGTGAGTCCTGTTCCCGACGTTGCTTCCAGTTCCGTACCAATGCAGAACGACGATCTCTAGAGGGCTACTACGTGTCTCCCCCGCTGATGCGCAGCCACCGCGTGCTGTGCGTGAGCGCGTCGGACGCCGTCGCGCACGCGCTGCTCGAGTCGCGTGCTGGTGCTCGACACCAACCTTTCGTGAGTCCTGTTCCCGTCGTTTCTTCCTAGTTCCGTACCAATGCAGAACGATGATCTCTAGAGGGCTACTACGTGTCTCCCCCGCTGATGCGCAGCCACCGCGTGCTGTGCGTGAGCGCGTCGGACGCCGTCGCGCACGCGCTGCTCGAGTCGCGTGCTGGTGCTCGACACCAACCTTTCGTGAGTCCTGTTCCCGTCGTTTCTTCCTAGTTCCGTACCAATGCAGAACGATGATCTCTAGAGGGCTACTACGTGTCTCCCCCGCTGATGCGCAGCCACCGCGTGCTGTGCGTGAGCGCGTCGGACGCCGTCGCGCACGCGCTGCTCGAGTCGCGTGCTGGTGCTCGACACCAACCTTTCGTGAGTCCTGTTCCCGTCGTTTCTTCCTAGTTCCGTACCAATGCAGAACGATGATCTCTAGAGGGCTAGTACGTGTCTCCCCCGCTGATGCGCAGCCACCGCGTGCTGTGCGTGAGCGCGTCGGACGCCGTCGCGCACGCGCTGCTCGAGTCGCGTGCTGGTGCTCGACACCAACCTTTCGTGAGTCCTGTTCCCGTCGTTTCTTCCTAGTTCCGTACCAATGCAGAACGATGATCTCTAGAGGGCTACTACGTGTCTCCCCCGCTGATGCGCAGCCACCGCGTGCTGTGCGTGAGCGCGTCGGACGCCGTCGCGCACGCGCTGCTCGAGTCGCGTGCTGGTGCTCGACACCAACCTTTCGTGAGTCCTGTTCCCGTCGTTTCTTCCTAGTTCCGTACCAATGCAGAACGATGATCTCTAGAGGGCTACTACGTGTCTCCCCCGCTGATGCGCAGCCACCGCGTGCTGTGCGTGAGCGCGTCGGACGCCGTCGCGCACGCGCTGCTCGAGTCGCGTGCTGGTGCTCGACACCAACCTTTCGTGAGTCCTGTTCCCGTCGTTGCTCCCTAGTTCCGTACCAATGCAGGACGACGATCTCTAGAGGGCTACTACGTGTCTCCCCCGCTGATGCGCAGCCACCGCGTGCTGTGCGTGAGCGCGTCGGACGCTGTCGCCCATGCGCTGCTCGGTTCGCGCGCCGGTCGCGTGCTTGTGCTCGACACCAAACTTTCGTGAGTCCTGTTCCCGTCGTTGCTTCCTAGTTCCGTACCAATGCAGAACGACGATCTCTAGAGGGCTACTACATGTCGCCGCCGCTGATGTCAATAGTAATACGACACTATAAAAAAGAACAGAACGTCAGCTGACAAGCAAAACTCACTATAAAAACTGTCACTAGTGTCAGTACTCTTAGCCACCGCCTATGTTAGTATTCATTCAGAGCTGCGATACGAGATTTAGTTTACGTAGGTATTTATTACAGTACCCAGCTTTAAAATTGGTACATTGGTCTTTAGAAAGAAACAAATAATATGGTTTACGTCTAAAAACAAAAATAAATTAGAAAGGGACAACGCTCTATGAAGCCGAGAGACTTTCCAGAGACTGAGGTGCAGACTTTATCGCCTGGTACTATACTTAATTTTAGTTGTCAACCGACAAAATGAAACAAGTAAGTAAGATTACCGTCTATTTCCGCAATAAACTCTTAGTAACAAAACGGCTCCTGGCCTTGTATAATGTTATTATACTCTACTGTATGTACTCTACTGTACACAAGCAGACAGACTAAATTGTTCTTTTAAGGTGGAATGTCACGGTCAGCTAGGCACTACTACGCCAATAGATGGCGTTACAGTGCCTAGCTGGTGCGAATTCTACGTATTTTTAAATTTTATGTATGATAATGGAAATATTTTTAATAAGTGATGTGTTTGCCTAAAATAAACTGCTATTTCTAATGTGGCCAACTAAATTTCAGATGAGGTTTAATTTACAAAATAAGTTTATTTGAATAAATACGAAACGCTGTCGCGCTTGCGAAGTATGCACACACACATTTAAACCCTTATTCGTTGACGAAACTGATTGCTTATTTCTTCGGAACGTGTTTTGAACTTGGATTAGTCTAAGTTGGGTGACCGTCTGACGCACATTCATGAGGACCAAGGTTCAAATCTCGTAATATCAAGATATATATTTTTTGCTTTATAAGACTTTTTATTTTTTTATTGATACTTTACCTATAATCACAATTATTCCAGTATTATCAAACCGCGATTAGAATGGGATTCGAAAGTACTGTTGACACAACAGTGTATAAGTCAATCTAGGATATATTCATAGTTATATTATATTCATATATTCATGGTTTAAGTGCAGACTTACAGACAATAGATGAATTAATCACTCACTACATCTATAAACAACTCTTTTCTTGGTAAATATTGTGTCA
The DNA here is from genome assembly GCA_025490895.1 of Thaumatotibia leucotreta. Lineage (NCBI taxonomy): Eukaryota > Metazoa > Arthropoda > Insecta > Lepidoptera > Tortricidae > Thaumatotibia > Thaumatotibia leucotreta. The sequence continues at coordinate 1,956 of JALPQI010004419.1, read as the reverse complement.
ACAGTACTTCCGAATCCCTTTCTTATTCCGATTTGATAATAATGCCTGTGGCCTATCCCACAAATCTTCACAAGCGTACAATTCTACAAAATTGTATAAATTCCCATACAAAATAGTTGTCAACTTTGTAGAATTGTATGCTTGTAAAGTTTTGTGGTATTGGCCCCTGAACTAGCCACCTAGGTTTAATTTTGGTAACCTTATTTATTTACTTAAAAACGTTTTCAGGTGATGTTATGGCATCCAGTTCCGGTATTTTTTGCATGGTCAATGTGGAATAGACCATACTACAAAAAACCGGACCTGGATGACCTAATAGGTGTACAATCAGATTGGGATGGAATCTATTCTATGACCTCAGACAAGTTTTCATATATGTATAGTTATATATTTGATATTTCTAGTCACTTTAATTATTAGATTCCTTCCCATTCTAATCACGCGCGGAATACATAGATAAAGAAAACAGATCAATTCATAAATTCAGTGTTTTATTTACATCATTTCATATTATTTTTATTTATTCTTTCTGGTTTTAGTAGGTACTATCTCTGTCAATATACAGTTTTTATAAAATATCACTAGTGTTGGCAACATGTTTTCTATAAAAGTTTCGTCGGTCATTTGTGACACCTGCAGTTGGCCTTGGATCTGAAATGAGAATACTCATTGTTAAAATGGTGTCTGATGATTACTGGAATAAAAAATACAGTTCAGCTTTATCTAGTTAGATGGTGGTGATCCTGACTGCGAAGTTAGGGAGGGAGCCTGGGTTCAAAACAGGTTCAGTGAGTATCTACAAAAAGGTTATAGTTTTAAAAGTTGAAGGCCTGGAACTCATCATCCCTCGGGAAACTAACGTTTCCGGTATTTACATTAAAAATATGTTATACTTATAATATATATTGCTATTTATCTACATGACAAGTTTCCTGGGTTATTCCAATCCGTGGAGCAGTTGTTTCGAAAACAACAAATGTTTTTATTATAATATAAGCATAGTCAAAATATTTAATAAAAAATCTGTTGAAATAGTGGGAGGAAAGATACTCTACCGGACTTACCTTTTGATTTCTCCGTAATATAGGTAGTATAATTTCTACAAGGCTTCGCTTACGAGTTTTTCCCGAGCCCGAGTATCTGTGTTTTTTATAGCCTTTCCTTGGCGTTTGTGGCACCATCCTCATGTAAATCACTATAGATGCCACGCTATAAAATATTTCAAACAATCGTTAGCAATTTAGCGTCAATTCGGATTATACAAACCAAAGTAACCAAATGACTGCCGGTGATTTTGAAAGAAAGAGTGACGTTTGAATTAGTGTTGCCGACGTTGCCGTGCCAAATGGATTATACGTTCAGTTACACGCGACTATCATTTAGTACGCACATTTATTTTAATAACATTAAATGTAAGAAGTCCAACCTATATAATAGTAGCGTAAACGTAACTATTATGTATATATTTTCTATAATAAATGGTCTTCTGACATAAAATATAAAAATCAAGCAAATCGATCGAATACGGAATATCATAAAATAGTACGCGGGTTGGCTATTGGGTGTATATAGACCTAATATGGCAACATTAGCAACGCTTTCCGTTTGATGCAGTTTGATGCAACAAAATAAAATAACAAATTGCACGACATGCGTTCGGTTTGACAGAGCGGCAACGCAGCATTTGTGGTCAACTGGCAACGTCGCTTTTTAACGCACACGCCGAAGATACGATTGGTGTATGACACTGTCGCCGCCGACCCACACATTGACAAATTTGTATTAAAATAAAGTAGTGTTTTAAGCTATTATTTGACCATTTTTATTACGGAAATAGAATTTGCCGCAAATAAATATCAAAATGATTGTGGATGGAAGTGGTTTCATTGTAAAACTATGCTCCATTTACCCATATTTGAATAAATCAATTAGTATGAAAAACGAACCACCTTAAGG
>JALPQI010004418.1:0-85895 GCA_025490895.1 Thaumatotibia leucotreta | reverse complement strand
ACATTAATTTTTCCAAGCAAAATAACTGACAATTATATAAAACCTAACTTTTTCAATTCGACAGCCAAGGTGGCAAAAAGCCGACATAGCAACATACACATTGTCACATAAGGATGCTGCTTTGCAATATGTCTGAGACATCGTTTTCCTTTTTTTTTTACTTTCAAAATTTACATTCTTGCAAAATGAATGTAGATTGATATTTTAAATTTTAATGTAGTCTATGTTGTCGCTCCCTACGAGTATGAGTGGCCTTATGAGTCATGTATCAACAACATGACAGACCATTATTTTATGTAGGTACTAACAGCAACACCATTAACTATACAATCAACAAAAGTTCCACTATTTGGAACCGTAGACCACTCAGGAACCATGTCAAAGTAATGTCAGATGTTAGCTACGAACAAATAAAACATGGAAACCGCATGCCATATTAAATTGCCTTTCAAAAACGGTCCTAAATTTAAGTTGACTAGTGTCCCCCCTCTTCAATGTATCACGGTAATTAATCTCAATATCAACCTATAAAAACTTAAACCGCAATTTAAAAATAATTGTGATTGGTCCATCAAAGTTTTGATTGGCTATATTGTATGAAAATTTTTGTCAAAGTTGTTGCGCCGAAATATGCGCGGTGTTAAGAAAAGCGCTATGTCCTCTGCCCATCTTGGCACAATTGAACAATTGCGTTTGGGGGTATTTTTGAGCTGGCGGTAGACGTCCATGTTATATATGGTCGCAGGTCAAAATGACAAGTAGTAAGAGATGTCTTGTTAGACATCTCTTACTACTTGTCATTTTGACATGGTTCTTGAGTGACCTAGGATTCCAATTGTTGAGTGTACATAAGGTAAGGAGTAAGGCAACAGTATGGGCGATGGCCCGATGGGATAGATAGACAAGTTTTAAAATAAATGACTAATATGTAACTACCAGACACAGACGCAGTTTAAATCATCTCCGTATTAATACGAATTGGTAAAGAAAATAAGTTACAACATTGCAAAACAACACCCTTAAGGCTATTATGTGTTTAAGATGGCCCTATGATGATATGTGCGCGAGGTGAACTACACGTGTTTAACCTTTTGGACGCCAAAGACTGACATAATTATGCGCATTACAGGTCCAACGTAAATCTGATCAAATGATTTTCAGGCGAGTTGATGCCGTAAACGACAAGCGAATATGACCGTTTGAGACTATAGTCCCCGGCCGTTATGAAGGCAATCCTGATAGCTGATAGTTCAGTACACTATCCGTCAACAATATCACTTTTTGACACATAAATGTATTCGGGCATTTTCAGTTTTAGCGACACCCAATTAGCGTGACATTAAAAAACCTTAATTGCAGTCAGGTTCGTTAGGGCGAGTAAGATATCTTTATGAATTAAAGCTTGATCGGCGTTTTTATATTATAATATAATTAACACCAAAACCGAGTTTTTATTGAAATTTAGTGCTTAATTGTTGTTACAAACCTGACTAAAATTAAGTTTTTTTTAATTTTGCGCTAATTGGGTTTCCCTGAAAGTGTAAAAGTGAACTGAAACTGAACTGACAGCATCGGATTGACAGCTTTTGTATTTATGACGTCGAAAAAGTTATTGTCAAACCGCGATTAGAAAGGGATTCGAAAGTAAGGTAAGGTGGGGTAAGATGTAACGGTTTTTTAATGGGGTAAGACAAAAAACTACCTGTATACACTGTGCCAGAAGGACGAATTTTTGTCTTACCCCATTAAAAAAAACGTTTCAGTTTAATAGTTCGACGCCGGTGACACATCGTGTGTGACCAGCAAAATCTGATTCCTATGTCAGTGACACGCATACGTGATTAGAGTAACCTTATTCTTATGCCACTAGCAATCAAGTTCTTCCTCCTATGCCAGTGCCATAGAAATACGAACGTTTTTGACACAAGTGCTGTGGTCGCTGGTATAAGAGTACAATCTGTTCGGTCACACATGCGTGTCAATGGCATAGGAGTTCTATCAGATAATTTCGATCGGCATAGTATTAGCACTTAGTGAAACAGTACTGGAGGCGAACGTATTAAGTGCAGAAACTTACAGAAAATAGATTAATTAATCACTCTCTACATTTATAAACACAGATGTCATATATACCATAGATCAAGCAAACGTATCTACTTGGCATGCCAAATGAACTCAGTGTCTTTAATCGCAGCTTGCAGCTTTCGATCGCCAAATTTTGTAAGTTGAAGAGAACAAAAACATTAATAATGCCTCCTTAAGTAATATTAATTGCAACAACAAAAAAAAAAGAATACTCAAGGGCCTGAGACATATTTAAAATCATAGGCAAGTAACAACTTCAGTACAAAATCTGACACGCTTGGCCGCCATACCAAAGAAATTAACTTGTTTCTTCTATCCAAATCTAATTCTGTGTCTATAAACGACTCTTTTCTCGGTAAATGTCATGTCATTTGTTGTTTCAACAGTACTTTCGAATTTCGAATCCCCTTCTGATTCCGGTTTGATAATAACAAGACGGTAGTTTTAGCAATCCGAGGAACTACAGATGCCGATATCTCTGGCCCTTCATCAAGCTCAAGATCGCAGTAGATGGAGAGGCCTTCTTCAGCGACTACATCATGGCCACGATCCTCAGCAGTGAGGGGCCGACTTAAGGAGGGGAGGAGCTTTAGCGATCCCGAACGCGTTAGTTACGTACCGGGATAGTTGCGGGGCTGGTCGCATTCGGCCTCGGAGATCTCGTTGGAGTCCTTGCTCTCGTTGAAGGAGGATGAGCAGTTGTTGTCGGCGGCGGCGTTGCGCGGCGGCGGCGGGGGAGGCTCGGGCGAGCCGCCGCACTTGCGGGTTCCTGGGACCACAAGCGGAATAGGTCAGCCGAGGTAGCAGCTATAGAACCCGTTATCCCAGACTAGCGTTGAAAATGTCGTTTTTAGAAATAATATATTTTAATAAATAATGTCACTGTCACTATCACTCGTTGCCATCTGTTTCAATTGACTTTTCCTCTGTGACATCGCGTTCTGCTGGTATAAGTGAAAATTAGACCTAATTTACATTGAGTTAGAGTTGAAAATTAAAATGGAAAATATCATTGTTTTTTTTTTCGAAATAAAATAACGAGCTGTTTGGAAAGCAACGGGATTTAATCCGGAAAATTTCAACGCTATCCCAGACATTCACTGACATGCTTCATGTAGCTTTTGCTACATGTTATCACTCTTATTTGACATAAATAAGAGTTAGGGTGGTGACAAATGTATGCTTTCTCGAACATGCAATGAAATGTTGTCTTTACGTGCCTAAAAAGCGGCCGGGAAGTACCTCGTTGCTGGCCTAGACCGGTGCGGTGCCTTATATGGTGCGATCCGTTGGACCCGATCACCGAATGAACCTTGCTTATCTCAGTCGTCGTGCGATTGATTGGACCCGATGGATCGCGTCGTGTAATAAAAGTAAAAATGAGTTTACCTCTTAAACGGGTCAAACTTTAAAAAAAATTAACGAACTGTCGGTGACGTGTTTGACTTTTGTTGTGTAATCTTAGTTATGTAAGTAGTTGACTTATAATTTCTTGGAAAGAAAATACATGTTTTAGTCTTATTTCATTGCATGTTTGAGAAAAACATTATACAATATACATACCTCGGCCATTAAGTGACGGGTTGCCGGTCGTATACTATCCGTCTATCTATATACATATTCGGCCGGCAACCAGTCACTTCCCAGCCTCGGTAGTAATGTACTATTACTGCCGTCACCACACGGCAAAGATATAGCAATTTAGATAGATACAAAGGCGAACATATCCATATTAATTATGTAGTTTTTGTTTGCAAACGACCCATAGTCTTATTGGTACTGATTTCGTCGCGGTTAGCTGGGAGCAAGCGTATTGAGTATGACGATGATCATTTGACTAGGGAGTACCGTAGGCGCCGGAGTACTGTTCAGGCCAGCACGTTGTTCCTCGTATTGTGTATAACTAGTTGACTCACCAATGCTGGGCCGGGAGCCGTAATGGTCGGAGTAGGGAGTGCCGTAGGCGCCGGTGTACTGTTCGTCTTCAGGCTGGCAGCACGTTGTTCGTCGTATTGTGTATAACTAGTTGACTCACCAATGCTGGGCCGGGAGCCGTAATGGTCGGAGTAGGGAGTGCCGTAGGCGCCGGTGTACTGTTCGTCTTCAGGCTGGCAGCACGTTGTTCGTCGTATTGTGTATAACTAGTTGACTCACCAATGCTGGGCCGGGAGCCGTAATGGTCGGAGTAGGGAGTGCCGTAGGCGCCGGTGTACTGTTCGTCTTCAGGCTGGCAGCACGCGGGTTCGTCGTATTCGGGGCCGCAGGCGTACATCGGGCGAGAGTAGCGGGCGCGCTGAAACAATCATAATTTATATCACATTTTAGTCCACTGCTGGACGTGGGCCTCAATGATTGCTACAATGTCATATATGTAACACGAGGAAACCGAATAACTTTAAACTCGAAATACAACTTTTTCGCGAGTTTCAATACAAATGATTTCTTTGTTATGTATGTATGAAAACATCAAAATATAATCAAGTTTTGACCTGGGTTCATGTAACGTTTTTGCTTCTTATTACCTCAGGAATAATACATTTTGTACCCTATGTACCGTTTTTACTACGGCTGAGATGATGATGATTATAGGGTAACAAATATTAGACTGTCTAGAAGTTTGTGATATAGCAATGTAAAGCAAATTCAAATATGGCCGCACTTTTAAAACGGCAGTACATATAAAAGCATTCCACTTTTGTTACAAAAAATGTATAGGAAACAGGTAACAAAAAAAAAACTTTCGTACAAACTTTCTGGGACATTTTGGAGAATCTTGCTCAGCAACATTGTCTCGACCAGCCTACTAATTTTTATATTAAGTACTACTACGTGATAAAAATGTTAAAACTTTTTGTACAAAACCTAAGGCAAGCTATTATTTACTGGCTGCACTTTGAACACATATTTTAAATACAAGATTAAATTTCAGTATTATTTCATTAGGTATTTATTTACTCATTACTATATGAAAAAATATTTTAAATATTGAAAATTCAAGAATGAGACTTTCAATGTAAACAAACAATATTTTGTTTTTGTTCCACATATAGGCCATAGGATTTGGAATTATTTGAATGCAGTGTTGCTGGCTTAGCCAGCGATTTTTCGAATTTGCCTTTTTCTACTGCCGGTAGACAGGCAGAGATTAGAAATATTGATTATTTATGTAACTCACGTATTGGTCCTCTTCAGCGCAGGTGGCCGGGTCGTCGTACTCGGGCGCGGTGGAGTAGATGGCGCTCTGTCCTCCTTGCGAGTTCTTGCGGGCGTAGCGGCTGTTGGCACGGGGCTGCAAGGTTTTTCATTTAAGTATGTTTCGTTTTATGTCAAAGACTCAATGTGCACGAAAAAAAACCACAAAATACCAAAATTAAAGGAAATTTACTATGTGTATAATCATTTATCCTGGTCACGGCACCAATTGTAATCTTAAGCCACTAGTACAAACGAAGATATATTAATGTAGAGATGCCGCGTAGCATCGCAACCTCAGCTGTTAGTCATAGGTTACAATCTATACAGATATCGGTCAGCGGACGTCACCCGTGTTAGATAAATTAAAAGATGGCAATATCTACGAAGACCTATAATACCACTTATCGCTTACTTTCTCACCGCAGCACCTGTTTGATTGTCTTATTTTTAATCAACAAAATAGCAGTTTACTCACCATGCTCTGACTGCCGGCGCGGGAGTGCGCAGGGTGGTGCGGGTGCGGGTGCGCGAGCGTGCCGGCGTGGGCGTGCGCGTGCGCGTGCGGGAACGCCAGCGCCTTGCTCGGGTCCATCTCCTCGCGGAAGCCCAGTAAGTGGAACGTGGCGTACGGGCAGATCTCGTCCTCCATGCCTGGGGAGTGGGCTTTTGTTAATAGGCAATTCGTCACATTTCGTCTCCATACTTACTCAACGTCGTATCTGGGGATTTCTTTAATAGTTTGACAGGTGTGTGACGACCATGTTCGAAAGATAAGGGTTTCCAGGAAGTCTAATAACTTTGCCGTAGCGTCGAGCTTTCTGATGAACAGAAAGCTCGAAAGCGAAGCTCGAAGCTGTATATGAATACAAAAAGATAGAAAATTATAAACTTCATTTTCTATATTTTCATACTCGAACAGAAAGCTCGACGTTAACTTTAATTTAACATAACGGTAACGTTAACTTTTTGTACATGGCTGTGACAACTCACAAAACTATATCAGAAATATCCATTCTGCAATACCCATTTGATGGAAAAACCACCGTATTCAGAGTGAAAGAAAGGTGCCATTTCCATATCTTACCACTGAGAAAAATAGTCTTTACTCAGTAATTAGGTTAAGGCACTGGTCTCACCGCGAGGGTTGATTTGTGTTTAGAGTTTATATCGTGCGTTAGATTATTTGGTAAAATAAAACAAAGATTAATGTATTTCAGTTTTAGATGCTCTTGTGTTCTATGCAAAGGATGTTCCATTAATATTGTTAGATTATAATCTGTAAAGATAATTACTGAACATTCTGCAAGCACAATTTTGAGAAATAGATTAAAGTGTAGTACTGTTAAAATTTGTTGATACCTACATAAACAGAATCATGCTTATTCTACCATTCCGAAAAGAAGCAAATAATAAATAACGGGGTTAGAAAAAAAGCAAAACTGATAGGTTACAAATAGGAAATGTTTCAAAGTCTGCCCAGAATTATAAAGTCCCGAGTCTAAGCGGCAAAAGTCGAAACCTATGCACTTAATAATATTATAACAATATTCAATTTCGATACTGGTTAAAACGTTAGGTTAACAATATTATTACTTATAATATTTCTAAGCAGACTGTCATACAAACACATTCAAATACTCACTGTTCAGGCACGTTAGTCGATACTCCACTCTGTTAGATTAGAACTTCACAATTCACTGTCTTTATGTCCAACTTCATCAAATTGCAAGTTTTTGGTGGAATTTAATGAACTAATTGCAGGGTTTTTACAATTTATTACATGGTACGAGTATGTTCAATATTTTGGATGTAATTGGACATTTCTGTGACCAGTGTGATCGCCCTTGGTATTAGGTAATAGATTTTTAATGTACGTTTGTATAATTATGAATGTAATTTTTTTGTGTTTCAAGTCGCCGAACGTGCTATTTTGTGGTTGGTGAAAACGATGGTAGTATGTATGTTTCCTATCAAATGTTAGTGGAATTATTACCTATATTATTATTTCACGTATGAGGTTAATTTTTGGAACGCCATCCCACACGTACACCACTTTTTTTTAAAGTGAGATTGAACTTGCTCGAAATTCATCGTTAAAATACTTAATCCTTCCTACTATCGAAGCTATCGTTTAAAAGCAGACTGCGTCGGTCAAAAGGTAGGTAAACAAAACACTCCTTTCTTGAGCAGTCGTGCAAATATAAAATAGTCTAGCAAAGGAATTTGTCAGTTAGTTGAAACCACAAAGAGTACATAAATCCGTCCTTTTTAGGATGGCAATATTAGCATAAGAAGCAGTATGATTATCTCTGACTATGCACGAAAGAGAAATCCTACGGCCCTACCGAGCACTTCGAAATCCGCAAATTTCGAGGATTGGTCTCTGTCTGACTCTAATGACGCCTTCGTTGGAGTGACAGAGGAAAAATCCTCATTACGAATTTCGATTTCCGCGGTAGTAGGCCTGACCTAACTAGTGCGATGACACTGGCATGGTGATTGGTCACCTGTGGAGATCGTGTCGCCGGATCCGCGGCGTTGGTGCGCGCGGCGCACGCGCTCGTAGTGATGGCGGCGCGGGTCCCACGTCGACGCGTTCACTGTACCACACTACTGTTAGGAACCACGGGCAAGACATCGGGGTTGCACCAATCACAATTGACAGGCGGATTAAATTTACTAGGTAACTTCACGTACAATCGATCTTGGAAACGATTTAAGGCTGACAGATAGTTTGGTGCGACCCAGTATTACACCGCTTACGTTGTGTCTTGAGAAGATAGGGAATTTACAATGAAATTTTAACGGACTTGACAGATTCTTTCAGTCGACTTTGGGGCTTTTTAGTGCCAAGGAGAACAGTTGCCAAGTTACTAGTAATTTGAAAGCATTTGCTCTCGCCTCGTCTCGATTTACTTGTAATTACCGCAATAATAATTTTCACACACAATCCATTGTGAATTTATGTACAGTTTTAAAGATCAAAGGTATTTATAATACTTGTCGTCCATAACCATAAGGCATAACTATTATTAATTTAAAACTTAACCTCACCGACATGACAACTCGATATACAGTGTGTAAATCTAATACGGGCGATCAATTAAACCAGGCATGGGATTCATTAGTATAACCATGGATTACACGGTTTTTTTAAAGTTAGTCTTAATTATGACCCCACAGAATTTTTTAAGATTATCGGAGCAGCAATGTAGCTACGAACATTTGTTATGGTTGATATGGACTGTCATCTGCTTTTCAAATTAGCTGTCAACGAATGTTCAACTCGCATATGTTGCTCTACATTGCGCGCCGAATAATTTTGTATGGAAAATTTTGTTGCACTAATTTTATGTAAAAGTTATTTGAATGTACTTACTATGTCGTATACTAACACCCGTTAAGAGCTTCGCCTGTATTAGACTTACACCCTATATATCTGTATATTTCACCCTCGTAAAAAAAATTGCAGTCTCTTTGAAAGTACCATCTTGGACACTATAATGTCTATAATATCTGCTCTGCTTCATATTTTCCCTATTCATAATCAGACACAAACGTAAACGGTATATAACAGCAGAACCAGAAACCTTTGCTACGTCCAAGCTCAGGGGTTGGTCTAAACTAGCCCGATCCATGCGCTTTGTCGTGGTTCCTTCTCATGCAGTTCTATAGCATCATCTTCTCTAACAAATTCGTAAACAATATGGCATTAATCTGATCATTCGTGACCTTTATTACAATAAGCGTAAAGTTCATGGATAGTTAACTGTATTGGCAATGGTACTATTGTTATTGTAATTTCAAATTGGATACTATTGAGTTCGTAGAATCAGATGCCACAGAACTAGTTAAATAATATAAAAAGCGTGCCCGATGTAACATAAAAACATCGAACAAAAATATTGATTAAGAATTATATGTATAGCTAATAGAGACTAAGTAACAGATCTATATTAGCCATACTTAATAATATTGTGCATTGAAGAAATTATTAGAACGAAATTATTAAAATGCTTTATTAAGTTTAAATTATTATTTCTATGAATTCAATATAGAAGCAGTGGAAATTAAAGGTGTTCATAGATGTACGAACCATATTGCTTCAATGCACAAACTTGTTATATCATAAGGGGACATAATAAGACGAGTAGGTAAAATTAAAAGACATCTATAGACATAAATGACAACGGATACATATAAGAATTCGTATCCCGCCACCCACCTTATCACCATTTCTAGAAAGTATTGGCTAAAATAATAAATTAGGAATAGGCAAGAAATAGCGAAGAGAAGAGAAATTCGTGCAGAGAGATTAATAATAATACCATTTTACGTACTTACCTGTAATACATCGAACATTCTTCATTTACTATTAATGTTTGATTGAAGAGAATGCAGTTAGGTAATTACTCGTATGTGCAAGTTTTTTGAAAAATGTGAGAAATCGAAACGGGAAAAGTGTGTGTTATATAATTTATATATTGATAATGATGATTGACAACAGTGTGTTATATATAATTGATATTAAATGGATTGAAGAAGTAAAATATCAAAAGCCAAAAATTATTGGGCGTACCTACCATCCTGATTACCCAATTTGGTGCACATTACAGAAAGTTAAAGTGTGCGAAGCAATCTTTAAGATAATGAGATTATTGACATTTTCATCTGATGATTTCTTAGATTTCTTAAAAGATAAGGTCATGTAAAAAATACGTTTACGCCGTTGAAATGAGGTGAGATATCAGATACTAAAATCTAACTAATCACGTCTCTGCCATTGATTCACGAAAAAAGCTCCGAGGTCGCCCGATACCATCCTGCTTTTTCTGAATACGAGTATAAGTCGATGTCATGTTGTCCGTTCCGAAAATCGTAACTACTTTTAAAAAGTCTTGTACCTCACTCGCAGTAGCTCTGTATACCACTTACGCACAACTACTACACTTTCTTTTACAGTACAAAATACAAACATTTTCAAAGTAGTGACCGATATAACCTCTAAGTAGGGTAACCATCCGCCCGAGTTTTCACAGATTTGTCCTAACTTACTGGGCGGCCGTCCGGGTCGAATTTAATTTGCAGTCCAGGTTTAACCTACCCTTATTCATAAACGTCTCCCAACTTAGCAAGCCAATAAGTATTATCCCAATCTTATCAATATGTCTATACAAAACACGCCGCGATCAACCAATGATCCGTTTTGAGCTCTAAAATCCGCTGTTTTCCTGGTAGGCCCTGTAAGAGTAGTTGGTACTCACTAATGACAGCCTGCCGCTTGACGCGATCGCACGTGTTGTAGTTAGAGCCAGGTACAGGAGGCAGCTTGCGGTTCGGTGGCGCGATATAGCCGAGCTCGTCGCGGAGGCCGCCGCGTTTGTCGAGCGTGCCGCCGCCGCCGCCCATAGCTGCTTGCGATGCGTTGTATACCGCGTCGTCTGGGGGTAGTTGGGTGGCGTGATTCGTTTGAAGTCTAGGTGAGGCATATGGCAACAAGGCCTAGTATAACCAAATTGTATTAGTAATATTCATTCAACCCTTCATGTACAAAGTGACTGATCCAATGAGTCAGCAATAAGCAACGCTTTACTTCGCAGATGCAATCTTTTTTTTTGGAATTAGCACCAATACAAAAGGTCTCGGTTGTACTAATGTAAATATTTATAACTTTGTGTGCCTAACCACCACAAATAAGAACAATCGAACAATTATCTAGCTGGTGGAAGTTTGATGAACGTTTATAAATAAAGACACTAGACTTTAACATGATTGTACGATTTTAATCATTCATTAAAATTGAACACATAAAATAGTTTCATTCAAAAATAGACTTTTACCTAATCTAATATTCCTAGAAGTTTTGTTGTAATTGTACGTGTACATAGGTACATACGATTAAAAACTCCATAGGAGAGAGTAAAACAGTTATTATATTATCAACAATTAAATGAGTTTGCAAATCATACGAAACGATGGCTTCAAAAATAACAAAATTAAATGAGATGCCACATTCAATGATTTATACAAGATGGATACATGATGGTTAGCAGCAGTAACGATTCAAAGTTGAATCAAAAGAAATTTCAATAAAAATGACAATTTAAAATGGTGGTAATATGTACACATCAGCGATGGCTACGTAATAGTTTTCATAAGCTCAATTCAATCGTTACTCTGTTTTTTTTTCTATATTTGTTCCTAACTATTAAGTAACATCAGCCAATTAGGTAACACACGATATCATAAACAGCATATGAAGAATAAAGTGCTTATTTAATTTAATATTATGGTCTCATTCCACGAATCCACGTACATACATATTTTCTAGCTATACTAAAATGGTATGATAAGTCGGACAGGAGATTCCTCTAGCCTTGTAAGAGATTGCATAAATGCACATACTGGAGAAATTCGACCAGTTAACGCCGAGTCCAAACAGGTTTAGGCAACTGGGCGTGTTTGGTATGACACTTTAATTTAAAATCCACATTAGAAATAATATAAGATTCAAGTTCGTTCCTCATATGGTATTTACGACATCCATGACAATGATAAAAAAACAGATGAAGCACTGCTCCATGCATACATACAGTCGTACACGTCCTTCTGACCTCGCAGCCGGTGCGGAGTGTTCCTTCTCGCCAGGGTCAGGCAGATCACCACCACCCCCACAATAAACACCACTATAGTCGCCAGAATCGGTACCAACACCTCCGGTTCCAACCACGCTTTGATCCAAGGCGGGAGTTCCTTGCCACCAGCGTTTCCAGGCAGAGGCGCGACAGTACCTTTAAAAAAGTTTTATAATTTTTATACCTTTGTGGTGGTCTCGGGTGCCTTTGACAACGCACACGACAACGATGGCGATTATGATAACCAATATGGCGGCGACGACGGGCACGATTAGATTGAGGTGGGACAGGATCAGTTTGATCGTTTGCTCGGTGGTGAGCGAGCCGTCGCCGACTTCGCGCGCGGGCGCGATCGTACCTGCAATGCAACGCAAATTGTGAGGCTTTCGCTCGTAAGTTTCTTACGCGACTTCATAAACGTCTAAGTTATCAAGCCGCTAAGTATTGTTTGTTCCTTTCGTTCTTATCAATATATGTATAAGAGCGAAAGGAACAAACAATACTTAGCAGACGAGACGTTTATAAATAAGGGGGTTAGTTCGGGATTATACCTGTACAGTCGAGGAATTTAATTTCCTACCCATTTCGTACCTTGTCACAGTGACAATCAATATGAAAGCTGCTAGAACTGTCATATTATAGCTACTATGACAAGGTACGAAATAGGTAGGAAATTAAATACCTCGACCGTACCTAGCCGTAGCATGAGTTGGCAAGTATAGCCGGCTACTTTAGGTGTTACACGATATGTAAAGCATTCACGCGCGCTCTAATAAAACGCGGTATAATGCTTTACGTATAGAGTAAAACCTAAAATAACCAGTACTTGAAAACTCATGGTACGGCTACTGTGAGTTCTTAGAGCACTCGTACACCTGGGGCCCGTTTCTCGAACGCTTGTAACTCGTAATACAAGTGGAAGTCTCTTTTTAACACTGTAAATTAGATAAGGACTTCCGCTTGTATTACAAGTTACAAGCTTTCGAGAAATAGGCCCCTGTAAGTTCTTACGTAAGTTATAGGGACGGAGCTATATTAAGGAATGAGAGGTGAATATCACTATCTCATTCCTTAGTATAGCCCCGTCCGTATAACTTACGTAAGAACTTACAGGTGTACGGCTGGCCTTAAGTAAGTTGTAGGAACGGAGTTATATACGGATCGATTGCAAAAAAAAAAAAATTACATAGTTAAGGGCGTAATCAAAACAAACATCACGAACGCGTCCATTGTGTTACGAAAGTTTGTCATAAAAACTATATAGTAACTTCGTAACACAAAAATTGTGACATTATTTGTTTTCATTAAGGCCTAAACATGTACATTTTATTTGCAATCGACCCATGCTATGGAATGAGAAATGAATATCGCTATCTCATTCCTTAGTATAGCTCCATTTCTACCACTTACGTAAGAAATCACAGGTGTAATCCCAGCCTTATGTAAGAAATTTACAAGTGGAACGCTAGCCTTAGATATGTGCAGTATTGCTTTCTCGCTTGCACTTGCGGTGCGAGAGTGCAATGCCTTAACATATCTTAAATCTTTGAAAGTATAATTAAATAAATCTGTTCTGCTCTAGTTCAAAGATTGTGTAAAGAAATATGAGTTTTCTGTACGCAATCGATGATATATTGCAGTGGAAAATCATGGTAGGCGATGCATTTCAGGTACGAGTTTGTATTTATGATATGATGAAAGTAAAGTAGGAGATGAACTACTTCTAAACTACGTGATTCTAATAACCTCGTAAGACCCACCATACAATTTTCATTATATCAAAATTTAATCCTTGTTGTTTAGTGAACTGTGTCGAATTCTATTTGTTCGCAAAATGTATAAAACACAATAAATTATACTTATGAGTTTTAGGAAAGGATTAAATTTCATTCAAACGAAGTTTACACTGGTAGGTAATGTGCATTGGGCCTCACAAGGCTAATAAGGTAAACGGTGTATTAATAAGATATTTTTAGTACAGATGCTGCGTTTTTTAGGCTCTAGTGCGAGAAGTGTGTCATTTTACGTCTGATCCAAAACTTCGGAGGGCCATCTGTACTAAAAAACGTCGTACGAAACACGTGCAAAAACGAAATTCGTAACTAGTGTCGATTTAAAAAACACTCCCTATCGGTCGTGTCTTAAAACATCGCGACTCGTTTCGAATTTCATGTTTTTCGCACTTGTGTCGTAATGTACTATAATATGGTTATAAATATGCAGCGTACCGCCGGTCATGGTGAGGGTAGCGAACTCATATTCGGCGACGTTGAAGCCGGCGTTATTGTGAGCGGTGATGCGCAGCACGTACCACGTGGCCGGCTCCAGATCTGTAACACATCAGATCTCATCCAGATCAGCAGCACTGAGGCGTCAGGTCCAGAAACTTGTCTAAATTCTCAGAGCGCCTATAGTTTCGTGTTTAAATGTTTTGTATGAGTTAATAATAAAATACCTTCTAGTTAGTTTTTCTTTGGAGCTAGATAATTGTGTTGCTTAGCGGGACCTTACGGCTAAGGGCGCCATCTAGTGGCATACGTTTTCGAGAAAACCCTCATTTGTATAATCGTCAGTAGAATCTAAATAAAATGTAAACAAACCTAAAAACTTGCATCATTTCATTATCACGCACTTTTAGAACACTATCTTGGGTTTATTTAATTTAAAATCTTAAAACTGAAGTTCACATACATTTTTTTTAAAATACTATTGGTATTTATTGGTATTAACGTAAAAATATATCTGCGAACGGGTTTCACGATATGTGTCAAAGACGTCAAATGCTATAGAAAGTCAGCTATATTAGTTTAATTTATTTTTTAGATTCTACGATGATTGGTATACAGATATATGATGATCGTTTATCCACAATGGATAGCTGTGTAGGCTGGCAAGGATATTGAAAAAAATGTAAGTGCGTATTTACTCCTGTAAACAGCTCATAGAAGTAGTTGTTATGAATGTTATGAATCATATCAATCAACTCTTGTATCATAACTTATGATACAAGAGTTGAAAATGGGCTTTTTCTGCGGTAGGTAGTCTTAGGTGAATCGACACGAGTTAAAGAAGAAAAAAAAACTCAATTTTTTTTTTTTACAATGCATTGTGTGAGGAAGAAAAGACAATCTCGGCAGTACCAACCAGACCGTGCAGAAAAGTACTATTATGAAGGAACACTTTCTGCGCATACAGGGTGTTTGTTATGTCGTTAGCCAAATTTGGATATGTCATTCGCGATCACCAGTACACAACATTTTTGAAAAAAAAAGTGACACTTTTTTTTGGGTTTTTTTCCCGTTTTTTATCCGGCAAAAACATAATTTGTGGTCACTAGGCAAGTTTGTTTCAATCCGTGCGATTCGATGGCAGACAAAAGGGTAGCAGGTTTGAGTAGTCAAGTCTTAGCCAATCAGGAGTTCATCACAAGCACCGATCAGCCGACGTCACTCACCCCACCATCGGCACTAAACAATGAATAAAATGTCCTAACTACATGCACACACGATTGTTATTTGACTAAAACTGCCCAAGCGCATACCTACCTGTACCTGCTCGTCGTCATCAACAATTCAATTTGCTTAGAGAGTGCATTAGAATCGATATCTGAGGTAAACCAGTACTACGCGTTTGTATGACGGAACATTTAAGTTACTCCGTTCTTGAGGTCAAATTATGCTGGCTCGGCTGATCGCAAGATGCCATGTGCCATTTGTACAGCACTCTGTAAACAAAGAAGGAGTGCGCTTGCGTAAATGCGCTCGAGTCAAACTACCCTCAGATCGGCGCGCAACTCAAAATACCCTCATTATTAGTACTGTATGCGATAGACTGATAATGCTGTCTCGTGAGTTTTACCTGCAAGTTAAGCTCCACCTCCATTCCCCACCACGCGTAGGAAACTTGTTACATACGTTATAACGCATTGAATTAGTTACCTTATGCGGGTTAATTAAAGTTGCAAACTCAAACACCCTTTCCAATCTGATTTGGCAGTTATGAGATGATGGGGCAGTACGCAAAGTAAGCAAGTGATCATAGTGACCAAACATTCGTTAGATAATGGGATTTAAAAAAAAATCTATAACAAAAAGGATAATGAAAAATGGATTATTTTTGTTTTACCAAATATTTTTTTACGCCTTTACCCAACACATATTGCAATATGGCTAATGATATAACAAACACCCTGTATGTTTACCCTTAAAAAAAAGTGCTCTTTGAACATATGCATTGTAATAGTTATTTATGTGGCTGGCGCATAATAAGAGGCATTAAACATGAGTGTGGTTTTATGAAACGAGCCGTAGGCGAGTTTCATAATAAGATCACACGAGTGTTTAATGCCTAATTATGTACAGTCACATACATAACTTTATCTACATCCATATCATTAGTTTAGAATGACAATTTACCTTTATTTTCATTGATATCCACTAAGTAATTACCTCTAAATATAAAAATTCAAATCAGTTGAAATCACTCAATTTGAGTAAGGATATCCTACAATAAATATTTATTGAAAAAAAAAACAACAAAAAGAAGTTGACTTCATAATGTTAAAATTAATATCATGACGACGATACTTTAATGTCAACATTATGATGCACTGTACTCTGCCTGTACTTTAATGTTAACATTATGATACAGCCACAGACACCGGTCTCTTAATATAGGTCATTACATTACCGCTTCTGAATACATAACAGGGAAATTATGATATTCCTGTAGATAAATTTTAATTTGATACCTTATTTAGTCAGGAGACTGGTTTATCCACTTCTTTTTGAATGTAGGTAGTCCAATTCAATACTTATTGTACTCGTAGGAAAAGTCTGTCTTTGTTCTTTATACATATTAATGTTACATACCAAGGACAACGAAGTTTCCGCCTGGTTTCACAGCGTTCGAGATTTGGTTCCATTCAGCGGCACCCCTGTTGAAATAAAAAGTAATATTGTTAGAACATATAAAACAGATGCGCAATGCATAGAACAGGGAATTAAAATCAGGCAATCCACCTATGTGGCCGTGTGGTGACGGCATCGGCAGTAAGAATACATTTGTCACCACCCAAACTCCTCCCAAAGAGTCACTGATCATTATTTGATAAAAGATTGATGATGGGCAGCAGCGTCATCATAGTGGACACATTACTGCGATCGCCAATCCGCTTGTCCAGCGTGGCGATTATGGGCATACCTCCTAATGCGTCTATACGCATAGTTAATAGGAGAGGCCTACGTCCAGCAGTGGACTATCATAAGCTGATGATGATGATGATGAATCCATCTATTGTCCAATAATTTTAAGCTCTCACAATTTTGAGCCACTTTATAAACTGGTGTGGTCGACGGCAGATCGTGACCGTAACGTCAAATTCGAAACATCATAAAAGTACCTAATAATCACATAATTATGTATTTATTAAGTACTTTTATGATGTTTAGTATATGTGTATTGTTTCCATTAGAACATTATACTAGGCAACTTAGTCAGAATTATCTTTGTTCAGTACGTGCCTGCGATATCCGACAGCACGGGCTTAGTGCTTGATAAAGGAGACCTAGGCTCTCCAAAACGTGTCGCATGTTGTGGCTAAATACACGTTTAAGAGTGTTTTATTATATTATACCATCATCATTACAAATATAATTACTTACTACCACAAATACAATTTTTTTTGATGCAGGACACAACACAATTAAATTTAATTTAGGAAATTATAAAATAACACAATACAAAAAAAACTACGATAAAACTATGAACAAAAACATATAGTCGAATTGAGAACCTTCTCCTTTTTTTGAAGTCGTTTAAAAAAACACTAATCCAACAACCCGCCCCGAGTTATTCCCAATAACTTTATATTATATTTATAATTAGGTATGATGTAGTGATCGTTATCAACGTGCACTTTCCGTGGCAATGGCTCCGGTTGACAGAAAAAGTAACAAAATGTGAAAATGCGATTTTGTTCTATTACTCGTACTCTCAGTAAAAATAGTACTCTCCTTAGGATACATACAAACTATATCCTACTTTAAAAAAGATGATATCTTGCGAAGTCTTTATTTTAAGTAAAATGAATTTTCAAGTGGATTAAGATCAGTGTTATATAATGGATTTTTCAATTTGACGCGAACGTTTGACAGCCGAATCTGTTTAATATATTTTAGTCGTTTACTCGTTTGATCAGTGTAATTTGAATAAGTAATTAAAATATGAATAAGTTATTAAAATATGTAGGTATATTATTATAATTAAAATTACTATAATTTCTGAAATTTTTATAATTGATAAAATACCTGTGTATTTGATTTTTCTGTCAACCATAATTTGCCACCAAAACCTCACGTTGATAACGATGACTTTGATGTGTCTCAATTACTCACTTCTTCTTGTTCTCAACGACGAAATGGCTCATAGGGCAGCCTCCATCCAGCCACTGTTTGAGATGCAGCGTGACACTTGAAGAGCCGACCTCGATGAAATCCGCGGCGCGCGATCATCACGTCGGACGCCTCGCCTGTGCCGAAGCTGTAACCAATTACTCACTTCTTCTTGTTCTCAACGACGAAATGGCTCATAGGGCAGCCTCCGTCCAGCCACTGCTTGAGATGCAGCGTGACACTTGAAGAGCCGACCTCGATGAAATCCGCGGCGCGCGATCATCACGTCGGACGCCTCGCCTGTGCCGAAGCTGTAACCAATTACTCACTTCTTCTTGTTCTCAACGACGAAATGGCTCATAGGGCAGCCTCCATCCAGCCACTGCTTGAGATGCAGCGTGACACTGGAAGAGCCGACCTCGATGAAGTCACAACGTCGGACGCCTCGCCTGTGCCGATGCTGTAACCAATTACTCACTTCTTCTTGTTCTCGACGACGAAATGGCTCATCGGGCAGCCTCCGTCCAGCCACTGTTTGAGATGCAACGTGACACTGGAAGAGCCAAATTACTCACTTCTTCTTGTTCTCAACGACGAAATGGCTCATAGGGCAGCCTCCATCCAGCCACTGTTTGAGATGCAGCGTGACGCTGGAAGAGCCGACCTCGATGAAATCTGCGGCGCACGGCACGGACGCCTCGCCTGTGCCGATGCTGTAACCAATTACTCACTTCTTCTTGTTCTCAACGACGAAATGGCTCATCGGGCAGCCTCCGTCCAGCCACTGTTTGAGATGCAGCGTGACACTTGAAGAGCCGACCTCGATGAAATCCGCGGGTGCGCGCGATCACCACGTCGGACGCCTCGCCTGTGCCGATGCTGTAACCAATTACTCACTTCTTCTTGTTCTCAACGACGAAATGGCTCATCGGGCAGCCTCCGTCCAGCCACTGTTTGAGATGCAGCGTGACGCTGGAAGAGCCAAACTCGATGAAATCTGCGGCGCGCGGCACGGACGCCTCGCCTGTGCCGATGCTGTAACCAAATTACTCACTTCTTCTTGTTCTCAACGACGAAATGGCTCATCGGGCAGCCTCCGTCCAGCCACTGTTTGAGATGCAGCGTGACGCTGGAAGAGCCGACCTCGATGAAATCTGCGGCGCGCGGCACGGACGCCTCGCCTGTGCCGATGCTGTAACCAAATTACTCACTTCTTCTTGTTCTCAACGACGAAATGGCTCATCGGGCAGCCTCCGTCCAGCCACTGCTTGAGATGCAGCGTGACGCTGGAAGAGACGCCTCGCCTGTGCCGATGCTGTAACCAATTACTCACTTCTTCTTGTTCTCGACGACGAAATGGCTCATCGGGCAGCCTCCGTCCAGCCACTGTTTGAGATGCAACGTGACACTGGAAGAGCCAAATTACTCACTTCTTCTTGTTCTCAACGACGAAATGGCTCATAGGGCAGCCTCCATCCAGCCACTGTTTGAGATGCAGCGTGACGCTGGAAGAGCCGACCTCGATGAAATCTGCGGCGCACGGCACGGACGCCTCGCCTGTGCCGATGCTGTAACCAATTACTCACTTCTTCTTGTTCTCAACGACGAAATGGCTCATCGGGCAGCCTCCGTCCAGCCACTGTTTGAGATGCAGCGTGACACTTGAAGAGCCGACCTCGATGAAATCCGCGGGTGCGCGCGATCACCACGTCGGACGCCTCGCCTGTGCCGATGCTGTAACCAATTACTCACTTCTTCTTGTTCTCAACGACGAAATGGCTCATCGGGCAGCCTCCGTCCAGCCACTGTTTGAGATGCAGCGTGACGCTGGAAGAGCCAAACTCGATGAAATCTGCGGCGCGCGGCACGGACGCCTCGCCTGTGCCGATGCTGTAACCAAATTACTCACTTCTTCTTGTTCTCAACGACGAAATGGCTCATCGGGCAGCCTCCGTCCAGCCACTGTTTGAGATGCAGCGTGACGCTGGAAGAGCCGACCTCGATGAAATCTGCGGCGCGCGGCACGGACGCCTCGCCTGTGCCGATGCTGTAACCAAATTACTCACTTCTTCTTGTTCTCAACGACGAAATGGCTCATCGGGCAGCCTCCGTCCAGCCACTGCTTGAGATGCAGCGTGACGCTGGAAGAGACGCCTCGCCTGTGCCGATGCTGTAACCAATTACTCACTTCTTCTTGTTCTCGACGACGAAATGGCTCATCGGGCAGCCTCCATCCAGCCACTGCTTGAGATGCAGCGTGACGCTGGAAGAGCCGACCTCGATGAAATCCGCGGCGCGCGGCACGGACGCCTCGCCTGTGCCGATGCTGTAACCAAATTACTCACTTCTTCTTGTTCTCAACGACGAAATGGCTCATCGGGCAGCCTCCGTCCAGCCACTGCTTGAGATGCAGCGTGACGCTGGAAGAGACGCCTCGCCTGTGCCGATGCTGTAACCAATTACTCACTTCTTCTTGTTCTCGACGACGAAATGGCTCATCGGGCAGCCTCCATCCAGCCACTGCTTGAGATGCAGCGTGACGCTGGAAGAGCCGACCTCGATGAAATCCGCGGCGCGCGGCACGGACGCCTCGCCTGTGCCGATGCTGTAACCAATTACTCACTTCTTCTTGTTCTCAACGACGAAATGGCTCATAGGGCAGCCTCCGTCCAGCCACTGTTTGAGATGCAGCGTGACGCTGGAAGAGCCGACCTCGATGAAATCTGCGGCGCGTGGCACGGACGCCTCGCCTGTGCCGATGCTGGAACCGAATTACTCACTTCTTCTTGTTCTCAACGACGAAATGGCTCATCGGGCAGCCTCCGTCCAGCCACTGTTTGAGATGCAGCGTGACACTTGAAGAGCCAAATTACTCACTTCTTCTTGTTCTCAACGACGAAATGGCTCATCGGGCAGCCTCCATCCAGCCACTGTTTCAGATGCAGCGTGACACTGGAAGAGCCAAATTACTCACTTCTTCTTGTTCTCAACGACGAAATGGCTCATCGGGCAGCCTCCGTCCAGCCACTGTTTGAGATGCAGCGTGACGCTGGAAGAGCCGACCTCGATGAAATCTGCGGCGCGAGGTACGGGCGGCTTGGAGCCGCGGGTGCGAGCGATCACTACGTCGGACGCCTCGCCTGTGCCGATGCTGTAAACAAATATTACGTTGAACAAGCTTTATTATTGGGTATCTATGAAATCGGCGTTTTGGCTATAGACTTTAGTCGGTCAGTATGAGCATTATTCCCAAATGGAAACTTTCCCCTTAGTAAGATTGGGAAATAACCGAGAACGACCCATCACTAGTTACGACGTTCTTAAGGTGGTTCGTTTTTCATACTAATATATTTATTCAAATATGGGTAAATGGAGCATAGTTTTACAATGAAATCACTTAAATCGACAATCATTTTTATATTTGTTTGCGGCAAATTATGTTTCTGTAATATAAAGGGTCGAATAATAGCTTAAATTAGTACTTTATTCTAATAAAGATTTGTCAATATGTGGGTGAACGACGACAGTGTCATACACCAATCGTACGTTCGGTGTGTGCGTTGGAAAGCGACGTTGCCAGTTGGCTGAAAATGCTACGTTGCCGCTCTGCCCTAACTGCATTTCGCACGTTATTTATTTTTCAACAATATCAAACGCAAGCGTTGCTAATGTTGCCATATAGGCCATATCCCCACGCAAAAGCCGAACGAAAGACTTTTTATTATAGAAAATATACCTATACATACTAGATACATTTAATGTTACTGTGACTCGGTGTTATTCGAAATCTTTCACGGTCCACGTAGTGCAGTTGTGGAATAAGTTGCCACTGCCTCTTAGACAGTGTCAGTCGGTAGCATCACTCAAAAGAAATTTATATAAGTTGTGGCTATCGAACGACTTGTGTTCTGGTTGAGTACTTCGTATTGTTATTATGTATTTATATACGTGTATTTTGGTATTTATCTTATATATATATATATCTTTATATATATTTGGTGTACATATATATATATTTAGTTAGCTTTTTGCAAAGTGCTGGTTTGTCTCTGTTAATATACTTTTCCTTTCAATTGCTCAAAGGTTAACTGGAAGACATCCCTTGCAGGGATAAGTTCGCCTTTGTACATTGCTATTATTTTGTTACAATTGTGATTTATATGTTTTGCGTGTACAATAAAGTGTTTACTTACTTACTTTAATGTTTTTATAATAGATGTGCGTACTAAATGATAGTCTCATGGAACTGAACGTAAAACCTATTTGGCAAGGCAACACTAAATTCAAACGTCACTCTGATTCTAAATCACCGGCAGTACTTTATTGTTTTACCATTTGTTTATACCTACAAATCCGAATTGACGCTAAATTGCCTACGATTGTTTGAAATATCTCATAGCGTGCAGTGATTTACATGAGGATTTATTATACGTTTGTATATTATGTAGCCACAAACGTCCCGGAAAGGCTATAAAAACCACCGATACTCGGGCCTGAAAAAAACTTGTAAGCGAATCCTTGGAGAAATGATACTATATTACGGAGAAATCAAAAGGTAAGTTCTGTAGAGGCTGAATTGCTGGATATCTTTCCTCCCAGTATTCAAACAGTTTTTTTTTATTATATATTGCCATTATTATTATAACAAAAATGTTTCGATGTTTATTGTTTTCGCAACAACTGCTCATCGGATTGGAATAAGGAAACTTGACATGTAGATAAATAATAATATATATTATATCATAAGAATAATATTATTTTTTTACATAAATACCGGAAACGTTAGTTTCCCGAGGGATGATGAGTTCCAGGCCTTGAACTTTTAAAAATATAACCATTTTGTAGATACTCACTGAACCTGTTTTGAACCCAGGTTCCCTCCCTAACTTCGAAGTCAAGTTCACCACCACCTAACTAGACAAAGCTGAACTGTTAATTTTATTCCAGTAATCATCACACACCATTTTGACGATGAGTATTCTGATTTCAGATCCAGGGCCAACTCCAGGTGTCACAATATGTGTAGATGCTTCAGGCTCACTTCCAAGCAACACACACAACGTCAAGCAATCTTCCTATATCCATGTATAAAACCAGAAAAACGTAAAACAGAAATAATAAATAAAAATAATATGATATGATGTAAATAAAACACTGAATTTATAAATTGATCTGTTTTCTTTATCTATGTATTCCGCACGTGATTGGAATGGGAAGGAATCTAATAATTAAAGTGACTAGAAATATCTAATATAATTATATCTACATACGAAAACTTATCTGACTGAAGTCATCGAATAGATTCCGTCCCAATCTGATTGGGCACCTATTAGGTTAGGACATCCAGTCCCGTTTTTTAGTAGTATAGGCTATTTCAGATTGACCATGCAAAAAATACCGGAACTGGATGCCATAACATCACCTGAAAACGTTTTTGGTGAGTAAATATATAGGTCACCAAAATTAAACCTAGGTTGGTAGTTCAGGGACCAATACCACAAAATTTTACAAGCATACAAATCTACAAAATTGACAATTATTTGTTTTGGAATTTATACAATTTTGTAGAATTATACGCTTGTAAAGTTTTGTGGGATAGGCCACAGGTTATTTATTTATTACTGAAAAAAATGTAATTAATGATACTTTATCATTAAAAAAAATAAAAAGTCATGTAATGTAAAGTAAAAAATATATCGAAATTACGAGATTTGAACCTTGGTCTTAATGAATGTGCGTCAGACGGTCATCCGACTAGCCTAATCCAAGTTCAATACACGTTCCGAAATAAGCAATCGGTTTCGTAAACGAATAAGGGTTTGAATGTGTGTGTGCATACTGCGCAGCCGCGGCAGCGTTTCGTATTTATTCAAATAAACTTATTTTGTAAATTAAACCTCTCCTGAAATTTAGTTGGCCACATTAGAAACAGCAGTTTATTTGCGGCAAATATATTACTTATTAAAAATATTTCTATTATCATACATAAAATATAAAAATACGTAGAATTCGCGCCACCTATGCACTATAACGCCATCTATTGGCGTTGTAGTGCCTAGCTGATCGTGACATTCCACCTTAATACACAAAATTAGAGTGCACTGGGACATATTTTTGACCATTTTTGTGTACACCTTATTTTGTCTTTGGCTGTAACACGCTAATAATCATTTTTTTTCCTTAAGTGATTTTTTAAAGTAAAGCTTTGTAAACAAACTCTTGCCATATGCTGCTGGTTTATATATTTAGAATAGGTAATTGTGTGACAGTACATTGTTTTATGAAGAGAGATATACAAAACACGCCTTCGAAGTAATTTTACTGGCAAAATTTGGTGTATTTTAATTTGGTAATGACAATGACCTAATATTTAACCTTTGATCGCAATTGTTGACTATACAGGCTCAATCGCTTAGTTTTTTTTTGATAGCCTGTTTTGTGGTCTCACTGCTGGGTTTGGCTTCCCCTGTTATTCGCCAATCGTCACGGCATAGTGCATGCTCCTGCCAGTCACTACGATGGGTCCAGGTCGTCCTAACATTTTTTCTTAGGCCTGCCTCTGCCTCGGCAAATATTTTTACTCCGTAATAATTCCGACCTCAACGAAAATTTTGGAATGTTGTTTACGTCTGTTCAGTAGTGCTGCACTAATATATCAGAACTAATAAAGATGGCGGAAACATGAGGGTGGGCGGAAAACCACAATTTATTCGAGTCTTCAAAATTTCCGAAACATCTCTATATCACCCCATTACATAGTATTGCTACCACCTTATTACAGGTAAATTCACTAAAGCTGGCACGAATGGAATGAATGAAATGAATGATATCTATCATTGTGTAAATGCGGTCGTCCTATACCAACCTGTATCTACTGTCATCATTAAGACATCCACACATAGATACTTTCTGTCACTTACTCGATCCATTCGTGCCAGCTTTCGTGAATTTACCTGTACCAATCAGCCAAATGTTTTACGGGTTTTTCTATATTCTTCAACAATGACGTTGAAAAACAATTGAGCAAAAAGATGAAATTTTAAAAGCCGGAAAATGTCAAAAAACTTACCCATTGTAAGCCGTGACGTAGAGTTGGTATCTAGATCCGCAGAACAGGTTTTCTAAAGTGTAGGTATCGGTGTTGCTTGGGATCTGAAATAAAACAGTAATTTTAAAATTTACCCCTTCACATTTTACTGACAAATTACTACCCCTTGAAAAAAATTCGTAAAACTAGTACATTAGTACAGTGCATAAATAATGCTTATAATTATAATTGGCATTCACCTTTTTAATTAGGGTAGAAGTCGAAAAGGTAGAACATTGTAAATAATCTAAGTCGCGTTACCATACTAATATAGCAGCGCCAAAGTGTGTAGAAAACCTAGGTACTATATTATTTACCCAGATAGCTGGTTTAGCGATTTACAGAGTTTATTTATTCTTGCTGTATAAGTCTACGGAGTGCGTATCGGGGCGGGAGTGGTACTCGTACGTATATATTGTCAGGTGTGTAGCGAATTAGCAAGGGAGAGATATGACATGTCACAAAATCATAATACTTCACTAGCTGCGACCATATATAACATGGACGTCTAATGCCAGCTCAAAACTTCCCCCGAACACAATTGTTCAATTGTGCCAAGATGGGCAGGACATAGCGCTTTTCTTGACACCGCGCATATTTCGGCGCAACATCTTTGACAAATGTTTATAAAATATAGCCAATCAGAACTTTGACAGACCAATCACAACTATTTTTAAATAGCAGTTTATGTTTTTATAGGTTGACATTGAAATTCATTACCATGATGCATTGAAGAGGGGGTGACACTTGTCAACTAAAATTCAGGACCGTTTTTAAAGGCCATTTAGTATGGCGTGCGGCTTCCATGTTTTATTTGTTCGTAGTTCACTAGTTACCTCTCTCACCCTGCTCCGATACCGCAAGAACAAACACAGTTAAGCTAGCCTGTAATAGGAAAGATCGACGCTGGGGGAATACCGAATAGTTTGTATACCTGCACTGTCTCCCAGTCGCCAAACTCCTGCTTGTAGTGGATGGTGTCAGTTGCGGGGAGAAGACCGACGCTGGGGGAATACCGAATAGTCTGTATACCTGCACTGTCTCCCAGTCGCCAAACTCCTGCTTGTAGTGGATGGTGTACCCGGCGGCCGGGGACTGGTCCGCGTCGGCAGACGGCTTCAGTCGTAACGTGAGAGACGACACGGAGGACGATGCGATGCTCAGTTGCGGGGGGAAAGCCCGACGCTGGGGGAATACAGAATAGTCTGTATACCTGCACTGTCTCCCAGTCGCCAAACTCCTGCTTGTAGTGGATGGTGTACCCGGCGGCCGGGGACTGGTCCGCGTCGGCAGACGGCTTCAGTCGTAACGTGAGAGACGACACGGAGGACGATGCGATGCTCAGTTGCGGGGGGAAGACCGACGCTGGGGGAATACAGAATAGTCTGTATACCTGCACTGTCTCCCAGTCGCCAAACTCCTGCTTGTAGTGGATGGTGTACCCGGCGGCCGGGGACTGGTCCGCGTCGGCAGACGGCTTCAGTCGTAACGTGAGAGACGACACGGAGGACGATGCGATGCTCAGTTGCGGGGGGAAGGGCGGCGCTAAGAGAAAATCGAATAGTTTAGCTATTTTTTTATACAATAAAAAAATCGAGTTTGACTTCAGTTAGGCAGATGACACACAGGCTCCGATTCCGCATGCGTGTGTCCGACGGTGCGTCACGCATATACACGGTGATCGTGAGCATTCCGAAAGATTTTAATGCTGAATCCCTGAACATATTTAGATTATTTAATGTTTTATAAAATTTCCTGGATTCGGCTTGGTTCCAGAGATAATTAACCTTTTTTCGAAATAAGTTTTATTTTTGATTATGTACAATGACAACGTGTTCTAATATTACCACACCTTTAGCCTGACAATCAAAAAATAAGAATAAACTTGACGAAAAAACCTGTCCCTAAAAAAATCATTAAAAAAATTAAATTTTAACAAATCGTTGTTATGATAAAAAGTATTGGAAATGTTAAAAAGTATTCAAAAAGTCTAAAACATTTTTTTTTGTGGAATTTGAGGTCTCATGGTTTTATTTGTTTATTTTGATGTCTAGAATGCATACCTAACTAGTTAAATCTTTCGCAATGCTCGCGAGCACCGTGTATGCATAGCGCTGCCTCAATCGCTCGGCGGGATTGCATGCGAAGTCGCAGCGTTGTGAAGTCTGTCTTATCGTTTTTTAATTAAATTGGTATACTTTTTTGATGTCGTCAGGTCGTCACCAAAACTAGAAGAATTATATCAAGAAATGATAAATGCAATACTGAAACATTTAAAGATTAAACCTTAACCCTTAATCTCGAGGACTAATCTTAATTTTTGTCTGAATTGGAATAATCAGAGTTTTGAAGTTATGTGATAAATTATGAAATAACAAACCCAAAAAATCTGTCAATTTTACAATCTCCTCCTCTATATACAGTTTGAGAAATCAATGGTCATCATTCATCATCATCAATAGCCTATGATAGTCCACTGCTGGACGTAGGCCTCTCCTATTAACTATGAGTATAGACGCATTAGGAGGTAAATACCCATAATCGCCACGCTGGGCAAGCGGATTGGCAATCGCAGTAATGTGTCCACTATGATGACGCTGCTGCGCATCATCAATCTTTTATCAAATAATGGTCAGTGACACTTCAATCCCTTAGTCGACTCTTACGACACCCGCAGGAGGAGTTGGGGTGGTGACAAATGTATTCTTACTGCTGTCACCACACGGCCATCAATGGCCAGTCAGTAGAAAAAGCGGACGTACATACGTATAATATATGTACATGTCGTCGATCAAACCAACCAGCAGGGCTCGGTGGATACCGGTTCTTACCCCATACAAAAGAACCATTCGAATTTCGTTCTTTTTTGTTTTTCGGTATATCAATTCTTTGTTAATGGAGTAATTTAAAAATACGACGTTGGTAATTTCATAACATTTTGAGTACTACATAAAGCATATAAAACATTTTAAATATTGGGCTATTTCGATGTTTTCGAAAAAAACCGGTTCCGAACCTTGCCAACCAGCCCTTGTTTAAAGGTGCGGTTAAACTAAAAGAGCATTCGCTGTTCTAGCGCCCGTTCTAAGAAATCAACCAATCACGTTTTGTGTACCGATCGAATTTCGTAGAGTGGGAGGTTAGAACAGCGAATGCTCTTTTAGTTTAACCGCACCTTAAGAAAGTGAGTAGACATTACCTAGCACGGAGAGCGTGTGAGTGACGGTGTCGGTGCCGAACTGGTTGTCGACGTGGCAGGAGTACTCGCCGGCGTCTTCGCGCGCCACTCCTGCGATCTGCAGCGAGCCTTCGTGTCGCCGATCAAACCAACCAGCCCTTGTTTAAGAAGCTGAGTAGACATTACCTAGCACGGAGAGCGTGTGAGTGACGGTGTCGGTGCCGAACTGGTTGTCGACGTGGCAGGAGTATTCGCCGGCGTCTTCGCGCGCCACTCCCGCGATCTGCAGCGAGCCTTCGTGTCGCCGATCAAACCAACTAGCCCTTGTTTAAGAAGCTGAGTAGACATTACCTAGCACGGAGAGCGTGTGAGTGACGGTGTCGGTGCCGAACTGGTTGTCGACGTGGCAGGAGTATTCGCCGGCGTCTTCGCGCGCCACTCCCGCGATCTGCAGCGAGCCTTCGTGTCGCCGATCAAACCAACTAGCCCTTGTTTAAGAAAGTGAGTAGACATTACCTAGCACGGAGAGCGTGTGTGTGACGGTGTCGGTGCCGAACTGGTTGTCGACGTGGCAGGAGTATTCGCCGGCGTCTTCGCGCGCCACTCCCGCGATCTGCAGCGAGCCTTCGTGTCGCCGATCAAACCAACTAGCCCTTGTTTAAGAAGCTGAGTAGACATTACCTAGCACAGAGAGCGTGTGAGTGACGGTGTCGGTGCCGAACTGGTTGTCGACGTGGCAGGAGTATTCGCCGGCGTCTTCGCGCGCCACTCCCGCGATCTGCAGCGAGCCTTCGGGCAGCTGGCGGACGCGTTCGGATGCCTCTAGTGGTTGGCCTTTGATCTAAAAAATGGCCTTGATGTAAATTCTCAAAATCAAAATCATTTATTTGTACAACATAGGTATGTACGTATACAGGGTGGAAAGGGACGACGTTCCTTCCCGCTACCGACCGAGTCTACCAACCATTACGATGAACTTTCAGTATGGGACCAACATCGAAAGCGTACATAAAAAAATGACTTTTCCATACTATTGAATTCTAACTAATCACTCACTTTGTATGAGGGGTTAATTTTATTTTTTAATATTTCGATGTTGGCCCCTACTGAAAATTCATCGTAAGGATTGGTAGACTCGGTCGGTAGCGGGAAGGAACGTCGTCCCTTTCCACCCTGTATACGTACAGGTCTCATATACACAAATTTTTGTACCACTATGCTGTGCCTATAAAGCGTACAATTTTATTTATGGACTGTGCCTGCATGCTGTACACAGTTACCATTATTATTAAACTCGCTAACACTATAATACGCTTTAACCACTAAAAATTTAAATAAATTACTTTTGAAACGAATAATGTCATCTGTATTTCTAAGTTCATTCGAAATTTTATTAAAAATTTTAGGTGCCATTCCAAAAATACTTTTCCTTAATAATGCAGTTTTGGCAGGTAAGGTATTTATTTTCGTTCTGTGACGTATACTTTTAAACTGACTAAATAAGTGTGAATTGCATTTAACAAAAACGACAATTTCAAAAATATATAAACAAGGTAAAGTCTCTTCAACTGTTAACTCTTTGTGTCACGGGTATTTGTCGCCAGTCGTTCAAATATGAACACTATTAATTCATATTAAGATTTGTTTTTAATTATACTAGGTGGTCATTATAGTTGACCACCAAGACGAAAAGGGTTAACCCTTTCTGTGCAGGAGCCTTATAATAGCTGTTGGATTGTATGATAAGAGATGGTAACAAAAGATTGACATTTACATTAGCAATTATCGGTGTGGTCTCAACTCAGGTTACCTATTGATAGCTAAGCTATACCTAACGAAAATAAACATTTTTTTGTTTGCTAAATACATTTAAAACATAGTTACCATAATATTGCTATTTGTAATTGGATTTCAATTCTGACCTGACGCGAAAATGTATTGAATAAGCTGTAACGCGTAAATTGTTTTTTCACATTTCACGATAACCAAACATTTTTTTCCGTTGAAAAGGTACTTAGTCATTCTTATTTTTTATAAAATATTTTTGAGTTGTATTTTTTTTAAGTAGGGACACAAGGTATCAACCACGAAAGCTGAATACACGGGTTCAAATTCCACCTACGGGATTGATAAAAATGGTATTTTTTCTTTGGTGTCTGTTCAAGAATACTGACTAAGACTGGAATAATGTGAACACATTATTCCAGTAGTATTCCAGTACTGGATTGGATTGCTGGACTGGAATGCTACTGGAGTAATGTGAACCGGGCATAACAAGCTGTCAGGAAAAAAGGGGTACATGAAGAATTATATGATTCACACGAGGGTATTTTCGAATCCGCCTTACCTTCCAGATGATGTTAGGTGGCGGCACGCCGACGGCGAGACACGGCAGCTTCACGTCTTCCTTGTACGTGGCGGTGAACGATTCGTCGAACGACGCGATCTTGGCGGGCACTGGTACAAGAAAGTAATGATTAAACTATATATTCAACTAAATATTAGATGTTATATACCTAGGCATCAGCCGCGGAAGCTGAAGCTGGGTTCAAATCCCACCTCCGGCGTTGGAAAACTTCAGTATGTTTTATTTGGTATATGATATTTAATATTTAAATTTATATACATACCTACATATCAGTGGTACTGCTTAAAAACACTTAAAATTATTTAAGAAACCAGTTTGAAATGTTTCACAAAAAAAATCTATTCACTTTAACCTTTTTTTTGTAATAATTATAAGACATGTAGTATTTTTTTCCTATTGGAGCTTGTAGCAATTGTTCTTATTTTAATTGATTTTTTGATCAATTTCAACAACCGTCTCGCAGCTATGTCAATACCAGTTTCCAAGAAACACAATGAGAAAGGATGATTCACTAACCCCCTATTCTCAAACTTCTCCTACCCTAACTGTAAGCAAAAGGCTGTGAGCTTCGCTCTTCCCGTCAGTTAGTTCTTAGTGTCCCCCATCATTGCTCAGTCTCATTCTCTAGTCCTTCACTACGCAAGCCATCCGACAATTCTTTTTTCTCCTATTAGGATCGAAAGAGCTCAAGAATCTGAGTAGAAAGCATATAAAAATACCTATGTTACAAAAAAGTGAGCGGGACAGCATTGTAAACATGGCCTATTACGTCAAAATCATTTAAACAGGACACATCTAAGACAAGGGGTGACAGCATAATGATGAGGAACGTTCATAGAACTTATGTTCTAAATGTGATTTCAGTATGCTTAGCACATGATTGGTATGTCAGTATGTCGGACACATATCAATCTAAGACAAGAGGTGACAGTATAATGATGAGGAATGTTCGTAGAACTCAGGATCTAAATGTGATTTCAGTATGCTTAGCACATGATTGGTATGTCAGTAATGTCAATATGTCGCCGCGAGATAGATTTTCCATCTTTTACTAACTATATGAATAAAAGACGGGTGGATAGTCCATCTCGGCGGCGACATAATTATTGCCGCACCAATCCTGTGCTGAGCCTACAGGTTTGAACGTTAAATAAAGCATACCTTTGTCGCTAGGGCTGCAAGAAGCTGTCCCCGAAGGCTGACCCTCGCCGATAATTGTGGAGGCTGTCACCCAGAAGTAGCGGCCGGCCTTCAGGCCCGTCGCCAAGTAGCTGGTCTGCGACGCTGGTACCTAACAGTGTCACTACCTTTGTCGCTAGGGCTGCAAGAAGCGGTCCCCGAAGGCTGACCCTCGCCGATGATGGTGGAGGCTGTCACCCAGAAGTCGTAGCGGCCGGCCTTCAGGTCTGTCGCCGAGTAGCTGGTCTGCGACGCTGGTACCTAACAGTGTCACTACCTTTGTCGCTAGGGCTGCAAGAAGCGGTCCCCGAAGGCTGACCCTCGCCGATGATGGTGGAGGCTGTCACCCAGAAGTCGTAGCGGCCGGCCTTCAGGTCTGTCGCCGAGTAGCTGGTCTGCGACGCTGGTACCTAACAGTGTCACTACCTTTGTCGCTAGGGCTGCAAGAAGCGGTCCCCGAAGGCTGACCCTCGCCGATGATGGTGGAGGCTGTCACCCAGAAGTCGTAGCGGCCGGCCTTCAGGTCTGTTGCCGAGTAGCTGGTCTGCGACGCTGGTACCTGAAAGGAGCAGTGTGTTTCCAATTGGGTCTTTTACTGTATTCGAAATTTGTATAAATGATGCCAAATCCTGTTCAAATAAGCTAAATACGGGACTACTTACGTAAGTTTGAACGCGATGCCGTCGAGTTAGGTATTCGTTTTATATTGTATTGGACAGAAAAGTCCATTTTTAAGTAGGAAACATTAAAAAATTAATGATAACATCGAAAACTATAAAATATGCAGCATCTTTTGTTAAAACAATTTTATGATAAACGCAATTTTTAATATTCATCTCTGTTCGGAAAGTTTTCACATTTTTGTACGTAGGTAGGCGGGTCGAAAATAGTTCTTTCGGCCCTAGGGTCGAAAGTATTTTTTATTGAAACGTAATCGATTATTTTACTTCCTCAGAGTCGAAATGACAAGTAGAGTGATTAACTCGGGTAAAAGTGACCTGTTGACGCTCAAATTTAATTATAGGCGCTCTCGCTAAGTTCGAGCGCCAGAAACATTTCGGGTACAACGTCACTTTCGACCCTTGATTAACAATCAACTCGCACCTTTAGAATGAAAGTGACATAATTCAAAATTTGGGAATGATGAATTATGTACTTCATTAAAAACACCTAAAAGCTTAACATTCCTCATTCGAAAATTTAGGATTAGGTCACTTTTATTCTAAAGGTGCGAACTATTCAGTACGAATGAGTCTCAGGAAAGTCGTATTTACAATACCGACCTTGTTGGGATGCGGCTCGGCGTTCTGCGCCTGCGTGTAGACGTTGTAGTGCGTGACCACGCCGTTGGGGTGCGCGGGCGCACGCCACGACACCAGGATCGAGTCCTGGCCCATCACTAGCGCCTTCACCGCGCGGGGCGCGTCCGGCACTGGACGGGAAAATTTATCCATCATCATCATTATCATCAGCCTATGTTAGTCCACTGCTGGACGTAGGCCTCTCCTATTAACCCGGCGAGAGTGTGGTAAAAAAAAGTTAAACAAAAATAAACTCTAAATATATTGACATAAGTCAAACGCAGGGTATGAGATACCCTGCCACACTCCCGCCGGGTTAACTATGCGTATAGACGCATTAGGAGGTAAATGCCCATAATCGCCACGCTGGGCAAGCGGATTGGCGATCGCAGTAATGTGTCCACTATGATGACGCTGCTGCCCATCATCAATCTTGTACAATGGTCAGTGACACTTAAATCCCTTAGTCGACTCTTACGACACCCGCAGGAGTTGGGGTGGTGACAAATGTAAATTAATTAATCCATATAATCACCAAATTAAAATTAAAAAAAAACAACCGACTTGAACCGATATCTCCAAGATCTCATCAACAGAACCCGACTTGGTGCTAGGACCATGTCGGTTTATTCAGAAGTCGGTTAGTTAAAACAAGAATGATCGAAATCGGTAAACGTCGTTAAGTTATTCGTCCATTCGTCGTGCACATGATTAATGCAAATTTAAGACTTATATGGTTTTATCATGGATGCCATTGTCAGAATTAGACCAAATTAAAATGGGACCAAATGGTGAGCATTCAGCTTTCAAATAGAAAAATAATCTTCAAAATTGGTTCACCCAGTCGAAAGATATGAGCAAAACCGGAAAATCCATAGCAAAACAAAAGACTGCCGCAATCAAACTAAGGTAAGAAACATTTATTTATCGATATAGAGTAGTTTTTTGTCTAAAAATAGTCAATCATAAGGTAACAAACACAAAAAAAAAAAAATTGAGAAACTCCTGCTTTTTTTGAAGTCGGTTGATAATGAGGGTTTTTGATACATTTTCCACCACTATGAGGCGGTGAGATGAAGAACTGTAGCGTAAGGTCCAACAAATTGTCAAAATAAATACGCGAATTGAATTTATTATTTATTTTAAAACCATTACTGTACGCGCCTTCTAGCGGTACTGTCAGAATGTCATGAATCTAATGACCAAGGAACAAATATTTGTGATAAATAAATACACAAATAATGCCCTCGCCGGGATTCGAACCCGGAACCTCCAGCTTCGTAGGCAGGGTCACTATACCAACTAGTCTACGGAGGCTGACAATTGACTACTTTTTAGCTTTTTTTTTATTTACTTTAGAAAGCAATATTTCTAAAGTAATGGTTTTAAGAATAAATAAACCTAAAAATGTATTAAAAATGGTGTGCGTATGTATAATTACCGTCTTGCTCAGTCTGGCAATGGATAGGAGCGGATCGCACGCCGTCGCCGCCGTTGGTGGTCGCCAGCACTTCCATAGAGTAGTTCGTGAACTTCTTCAGTCCGTGGAGGATGGTCTCGCTGCTCGCCGTGATCTTGGTGTCCTTTGTCTTCTCGTCTGTAAGGACAAGGAAATAGGATATAGACATTGACAATAAAAGTATCTGTTGAGCGACAGAGATCACCAGAATTCTGATGTTTGAAAGACTATTTCTGGCTTAGGGATAATCAAGGAAGATATAACATCTAACAACACCTACTATGACTAAAAGATTAATTAGCTGACGGAGGTTTGATTACAGTTTATGAATAATGGCAATAATATGTCAATATTGTTGCTGTCCGACAACACTGGATCAATTCCTCAATAATCACCAAATAAAAATTTTAAAAAGCCGACTTCAACCGATTACTACAAGATCCCCGATTTATTTCTATCATTGGTTTCCTCAAATCCTACTTTCCGAATGCAAATTATTGTAAATGAATGAAAATTACCAAAAGCTCCATATATGTTCCTATTACATTTGAAGAGATCCCTCGATTTCTCCTAGATCCCATCATCAGACCCCAACTTGGTGCCAACGGGGCCATCTCAGGGTTATACACGTTCGATCACAAAAAAAAATTAAAATCGGTTCACGATTCTCGGAGATATCCCGATATCTCGCTATCCGCTACGTAGGAACATAAATACATACCACAAAAAAAATCTGTCGAATTGAGAACCTCCTCCTTTTTTTGAAGTCGGTTAAAAACAAAAGCTGTCATTTCAACCGTTTCCACGCCAATAAATATCAGCACCGGGCGAATATTTGGCGTTTTTGTTTTTTCATTGTCGTCTCGGCAAGTATTGTTACAAGAGATGACCCTAGGAGTGTTATTTTAATGTAAACGTAATCTAGTACCAATTCCAAGCCTAGCGTAATCAATGTTGATTACGCTAGATTGAATCGTCGTTCTGTTGTGGTAATAATCGCGGGACGAATCCGAGCGGTTAAACGCTCCTCGAAGAATCACCCTACCGCAGGTGCAACGCCAAAGATCGATATACACCGTGTTTTTTTTAATTCCGTTAAATTTAACAGGCTGCTTGGTACGTTAATTGGAGCTACCTGGTATATAGCTTTTAGTCGAAGTCGAAAAAAAATTTTTTTTTGTCGTCTTCATACATAATAAATGAAATGGTAAGTGTGAGAGAACCTTAAGAATAACACAAAAGTTAATTTCAGGTGACTGACGGCATATGTCAAAATAAGTAGCATTAGGATGTAATAAAGGTTACAATACACTGTTCAGTCATTAAACTTATCTTTTTAATAACTCAATAACAGTAAGAGTTAGGATACTAGTTTCTTAGAGATATTAATTATTTTTGACCTAAATAAGCTTCCCTTAAATTTAACGGAAATCAATAAAAACACGGTGTATAAGATATAGTTACGTTACGGTCCACAGATCAATACAAACCTACACGCACCTACGTCAAGAATGACAGCCGTTTGACGTGACATCGAAAAGGAGTACCCACATGTAGTAAATGGCAGTGTTTACTTACCATACCAAGTGTCGCTGGGTCCATAAACAACCTTGTACGCCTTAATAAGTCCGTTGGCAGCCGCAAGAGGCGGAGACACCCAAGAGACGCGGATAGTTTGTGCCGTCAAAGTGGTGCACAATACGTCTTGTGGAGGGGCCGAGGGTGCGCCTTCCGCGGTGTAGGCGCGGACTTCTTGCGATACCGGTCCGGAGCCCATCTTGTTGAATGCTTGAGCTACTACGGCGTATTGGTGGAATGTTCTGAGGACAAAGTTTTGGATGTCAATGTACGATTTTACCACAGATGTCATATATACCATAGATCAAGCAAACGTATCTACTTAGCGTGTCAAATGAACTAAGTAAAATCTACTGAGTTGTCCGTCTTTAATCGCAGCTTGCAGCTTTCGGGCGTCAAATTTTGTATGTTGAAGTGAACAAAAACATTAATAATGCCTCCTTAAATGATATTAATTGCAACAACACAAAAAATATCAATACTCAAGGGCCTGAGACATATTTAAAATCATAGGCAAGTAACAACTTCAGTACAAAATCTGATACGCTCGGCCGCCATACAAATGAATGAACTTGTTTCTTCTATCCAAATCTAATGCTGTGGTTTTTACTAACAAAATATACAATTGCTCCCTAACTATACCCGCGTCGTATCGTAAAAGCCGACTAAGGGATGAAGTGTAACTGACCATTATTTGATAGAAAATTGATGATGGGCAGCAGCGTCATCATAGTGGACACGTTACTGCGATCGCCAATCCTTACACATCGTGGCGATTATGGGCATTTACCACCTAATGCATATATACGCATATCTAATAGGAGAGGCGTACGCCCAGCAGTGGACTGAGATAGGCTGATGATAATGATGATAAAATTGTACAGTTATTGGACTCTTTAGCATTTTAGCGTCGGTATACTCGGGACCAACCAGAAACGATAACGATATATGCCTTGTTTACGCTGCGCTATAAGTTACCACGAGAGTAAGTGAGAGGGCCCGATAAAATGTTTTCTAACCACAACACCAGAAACTAAAAGCTGTACGATATATCTAAATACAGTCAACCAATTGGAGCCCTAGGCAAGTAGGCAACTCGGGAACCATGTCAAAGTAACATTATAAATTCGATTAGATTGCAAGACATATACTACTTATCATTTTGAGTGCCTAGGTTTCTATTTGGTTGAGTACACTCAACATTGAGGCTATCGCCATCGAAGTCAACTAGTTGATCATTCAACTTTGTGTGCATTGTTACGATGGTTAGTGAACTGTATCGTTATTCTTAATTGTTTTAACTCTTTGTATCACGGTTATCTGTCACCAGTCGTTCAAATATGAACACTATTTTTTTCATATTAAGAGTCGAGAATTATACTGGGTGGCTATTATAGTGACCACCAAGACGAAAAAGGTTAAGACACTTACTTCAGATTCATGATGTCGAGGTGATGCTCCTTGCCAGATTCCTTGGAAATGTCGACGGTTTCGAACACAAACGACTTGTTGCTTGATGCCAGTTTGTACCCAACGTAGTATCTGTAAGAATTCATTGGGAACATTTTATTCAATACTCAGATCATACAGAATAATAATAATACAGTTTCTTTAACGATAGATTTTACTCGGCTCGGAAGTTGGCATACTTAATTAAAAATTGATATTAACGTCGCGTTTCGCGAACCTTGTTTACATTGAAAAAATATATTAATTTCTGCCGAAGTCCCTAAGAACACCAACGTGGTAAATCCATGTAATGTAAGGTATTAGTGAAAGTAACCATTTCATTGTCGGCTTATTTATTGAAATGACCCAAGAGTGAGTGTTAAATTATATCTAAATAATTAGGATTTTTATATATAAATATGTAGTCAGTAATTCAAGTCAATTTTGCGTATTTTTTCAAACCTGAAAAAATACGCACATTTAGGTTTTATTACGGACTTAAAATCTTAAACCTCGAGTTGAGTTCACATACATTTTTAACTAAAATTATTGATATTTATTAGTATAAACGTAAAAATATATCATCGAACGTGTTTCACGATATGTGTCAAAAGACGTCAAATGCTGTGGAAAGTCAGCCATATTTGTTTACTTTTTTTTTAGATTCTACTGACGATTGGTATGCATTAATACGTGGAATTGCCAACCTTTGGAACTTTAAGTGGATGTAACAATCAAAGTACTCACCCCTGCAGTTCACCATTCCAGTCCTGAGGTGGAGGCGGCTTCCACGTGACCCTCAAAGTGTGCTTATCATGCGCATCCACCTTCACATCTTGAGGCGGGCCGGTCGGCGCCTCTTCAGCGGTGATGATGGTGACGGTCTCGGACGGCTCGGACGTGCCCAGCTCGTTCTCGGCGACGATGCGGATGTGGTAGGCGGTGGCGGGGCGGAGGCTGAAGACGCCGGCTTCGGTGGAATCTCCGGGGACGAGGACCCTGGATATAAAATGAGCGTTATTTTTAACCGACTTCAAAACAAGGTTCTCAATTTGACTGATTGTTTTTTGTTGTATGTATGTTACCCGATATCTCCGGAATCGTGAACCGGTTTTTTTTTGTTATCGAACGTTTATAATCCCGGGATGGTCCCGCTGGCCGCTGGAAATCGGTTGAAATCGGTTGTTTTTAAATTTTTTATTTAGTGATTATTTTATTTTATTTGGAGATCCAACAGCTGTGACATAAACATTATACAATCAAGTAAATACAAGGAGCCAATTACAGGAACTCATAGATATGTTGTTAGAAGAAAACATTGCTTAGGCAGGCGGAGTGAGCGAGAAAGTGATATTTCCAGGCGCAGCGCTGTCTCACTCGCACGCCGTCAATCAAATCAGATTTAGTCTTTCAGGATACATTATGGGTATTTCTTATTTAGATTTGTGAGTTGTCGCAGCCATGTACAAAAAGTTAACGTTACCCAAACTTAATTTTCTATATTTTAAACATGAACAGAAAGCTTGATGCAGGGGCTACGTCACAAATAAGTATCAAAATGCTGGAACTCCTGGACAACCTTAACTTTCGAACATGGTGGCCACAACTGTTAAACTAAAAAAGAAATACCGTTATACTATTTCTAGACTAAGATTTCAAGTGTACGTTCACCTTTGCGCATATATTACTTATTTTGTTTCAATTTAAGCCCGTCGTGTAAACATGTACCTATATTTAATTTTATTATTATTTATTTTATTATAAGCCCATTCTGTCCCACTGCTGGGCAAAGGCCTCCCCCTCTTCTTCCATTCATCCCGGTTCTGTGCTATATCTGGCCAGTCACTTAAAAAGGAGTCCAAGTTATCCCGCCATCGCCTGCGGGGTCTGCCGGGTCCTCGCTTTGAGTTATGGGGCACCCACACCGTTGATGTCTTGGCCCATAAATCGTCCGGCATGCGGCATTAATTTTAATCCTTTTAATTATTTCCAACGTGTACGCATACTTACTTATAGACGTAAGTGTCCAACTAAGTGTTTACTAACAATGCTTAGATTTATATTGATTGTTTAAACGATTATCACTCATA
Organism: Thaumatotibia leucotreta; assembly: GCA_025490895.1. Lineage (NCBI taxonomy): Eukaryota > Metazoa > Arthropoda > Insecta > Lepidoptera > Tortricidae > Thaumatotibia > Thaumatotibia leucotreta. The sequence continues at coordinate 45,899 of JALPQI010004418.1, read as the reverse complement.
TTTTAACGACAAACGGGTCTTAATCGCGTAAACTTACGTTTAATTTCCTACGAGTCTGCCTGCTACCACGGGTGTAACGTCATGCCCGAAGCGTCAGGATAAAATTAAACGTAAGTTTAAGACCCGTTTATCGTTAAAACATGAATGCTTAGATTTCACGAATTATTTACCTGTCAATATCCTTCTCCCAGTTGCCCTTAGCGCGCTTGTACTCGATGAGGAACTTCTTGATCGGCGAGTTTCCATCGTAAGGAGCCGCCCAGGAGAGCTGCACGGTGCGACCCGACTTGTCCAGGACTTTCAAGCCGTAGGGCGCTTCGGGTACCTCTGCAGAATAAATAATCATGATACTGAAGTGTCGCTGACCATTCCTTGATAGAAGATTGATGAGCAGCAGCGTCATCATAGTGGACACACTTTTGCGATCGCTAACCCGCTTGCCTCAGCGTGGCAATTATGGGTTTACCCCGAATGCTAGGCTAGTTAATAGACGTCGAGCAGTGAACTGAGATAGACTGATGATTGTATATGAGATGCTGAGCTACGGTGGTAGTGTGGCGAATCCATATTTTTAATCTATGGACTAAATGTAATCTTGTGAAGTAAGAGCCCGCGATCGCTTAGTATCTGTTGAGCGTCGTCGCTTAGTGATTGCCCGCGAAGCTCCGACGCAATGCGGGCCTTCACTGGGTGATAACGCTAGTAAAACACTAAGTGGACAAATCTTCAAGGCAAATTCAAGTGCTATCTTTACACACGGATCACACGCTTGCCGTAGAAAGTTATCACATCTTCGGTTTGTCAGTACCTAGCTCACGGCCTTCTCTCGGCTACCCGTATTTTTTTAAATACCATCAAAATGAGAAGAGCGAACAACATCGCGCGAGCTACTATCATTCAAACACAAGATGTGCTATGGCCGCAGGTGGCGCACGCTTCCTATGATTTGTTAACTCACCTTGAATAATCATGTTGATGCTAGTATCATCAGAGCCGAAGGCGTTGGTGGCCACACAAGTGAACAGTGCGCTGTCCGATCGCTCGGTCCTCCTGATGCTCAGGTCTGAAACCACTCCTCCAGGCAGGATTTCTTCGCGAATGGTGTAGCGGGGGTCAGATTTGGGTTCCAGGCGTTTGTTGTTCATGTTCCAGATAATTCCGATGGGCTGTGCATGAGAAAAAAGAAATAGGATTGAAGGTATGCGCAGATGCCTGTGGTTGATATATTCCGTCGACTTAACGAAGGTTATCTAATGAAACACCTATGTGCTTTTACTTTACAGTCTTTACACACAGTAAAGACGTAGTTGGTAGTAGTTGTTCGTATGTAAGTAAACAACGACGCAAAATATCTTTAGTGGCAGCGGAGTTTCAACTTTCTTAGTGTATTTTGAGTATATTTTTTACAGTAAAGGTGAGAAACGTCTTACCTTTTCTCCCTTAGCTTGGCACTGCAGTACGGCAGGCTCGCTTCTGCGGGCGGTTTGGTTCCTCATTTTGATTTCGAACTGAGGTGGAGCTATGAATAAATTGAATGTAAAATTAATACACAAGTAATAATATTTACTTTCACAATTTTTGATCATGTTAATACAACTCACACATTTTTCTCTAGGTCGACTGATACTTTATATAAACTTACCTTGCACACTTATCAGAATGACAGCTGACAATCCAGAGCCAATTCCATTAACAGCTTCGCACAAGTAATAACCCTCATTCGTCTTTTGGATATTGGCAATAGACAGAGCTCCGTCCTCTACTTTCACATTAGGGTTGTTTGGCTTAAGGTCTTTGTAATCGCCAGGCGTATCCCCTGAAAGATAACAGAAGACAGAAGATTTAATAATGGGTTCGCTAAATAGTAAGTAAATTTTATGTTGCCAAGGAACTCAGTTTTCATGTTGGTGTTCTTACAGGCGTTACGTTTAGACATAACAATGGACTATCAATATGTTCTTGTTGTTATTTGTTCTCATTGAGATTTGACTTACGTAACATTTGTATACAGCAAGGCAATAATTACCACCTGTCAGTTATGTTTTTCTCGATAAAGTTGCACAGCCAAGTGGTACAACTATTTTGGTAAAGATTGTCTTTATTCTGAGGTAACAAAGTGACTATCGAATTCGAAACTTATATATCCGATAGCCTGATAGATAGACCTATGCCCAGCAGTAGTAGGCTGATGATGTGAAATATCCGATAGAAGGTAGTGTCAAGACGACCATAAAACAACTTACCTTCAGCCCTCTTCCACGTGACCTGGGGCTTGGGGAAGCCATCGGCTTTGCATTCGACCTTAGCGTCCGAGCCCTGGGCAAAGGCCTTGTCGGTGGGCTCCAGAATCCAGCGGGGGGGCACTGAAAACGCACCCGGAATTGTAGCTCACTGGCAAATGTTACGTTATGGCGGCATGCGGTTTAAGATTGTGAGATAAGTGAATTTCTGTATATCAGTTTCGAAATACAAGAGATCTTTTCAAAGTTTAAGGATTTGAGAATTAAATTTTTTACACTGATATTATTACTATTAAAATTTTGGGACAGAAAATATGTACATTTGCTAGATGAGTTAAGAATAATACAAATCCAGAAAAGTAGGTAGATAGCTTAGACGATTAAGAAACGTAAGTGTTTATTAAATATTCCATTTCGATATGACGATAACTGGAATTTATAAGTGTGTTTACTGGATTTGCATTTGTATTTTTTTACATTAAAATTGGTATACGAATTAGTCGTATTTGGCAAATACTTGTTAGGTTAAACTATTTAAAATAATTACAAATCAAATAACTTTATAATATTTTAGTGTAATATTGAACAACACACATTACTTACCTATACATATGTTGTAATGTAAGTAACACAAGTATTTGACAAAGACACTAAATCAAATACCACTGAATGAGACTGAATCATTTATATTCATCAACCAAATTTAACAACTTAAAACGACATGGGTGTATGTGATCCTCACAGTTTATTTGCATAAAGATTTCAATTTTAAAAAAAGTTGATAGCTACTAACTTACAATGATTCAATCTTAGTAAATACCAATATGAAAGCTTCCATTCCGATACTTATTACTTTCTTACATAATTGTTTAACTTGTTTATCAAAGCTAACGCACAGAAGCGTAGCCAAGGCTTTCTCAACTATATTAAATAAATAACGAATTAAAACATAAACTTCAAATATTTATATCGCCATAGAAGCTTCTCAATTTACTTATTCTAAGCACATGACGCAAAACAAAACGAATAATTAAGCAGCTAGCTACAAATAACAAAATATAATTGGATAAATATAAAAAAATAATACTCAACTCCATTAGATATGAAAAGCGTAATGCAAAGAAAAAGCACTCAAATGAAATAAGTAGGTTGACGTGGCAGGTCACAGTCCCCATAGGGTAAACTTTTTAGAATTTATTTAATAATCTGTCATTCCAAAAATAACTAGTTAATGATTACAGTTAACCACGTCAACGAAATGTCAAATTTCATTAGAGTCAGATGAAAGCCAAGCATGTTAGCGCGAACCCAACACAAATATTGCAATAAAATGAACAAACAGAAAATACAGAAGGAACCCGGGAAGAAGGAGGGAAACAATAAGAGATGCGAGGAAAGGTAGAGAGGTTCGTCGATGATAGCCGCAGCCGGTTCCTACTGACATCCGACGTCTGGCCTAGATGATCCGTCACATCACGGCCTGTGATCCGATATCTACAAGTGCATCTTAGCCACATTCATAAATATTTAAGAGGTGAAATACAACCTTTAACATCAACATCGAATATTCTTGTGTACCGCTCTATACGTACTATAAGCGAACGATATTGGGACTATAATAGTAGGCAAAGCTTCGTGCTAAGAATGGATATAGTACCGTGTACTTCAAGAGAGGTGGTATAGTTGGAGAAGCCAGCGGCATTTCGCGCGAGACAAGTGTAAGATCCACTGTTCGACCACCCCGCCGGGTCGATCAGAAGCAATGAGGCTCTCTGCCCTATCTTGGTGGCAGATACGGCAGCCTTCTCTTTCAGGGATTGCCCTTCGAAGTACCACTGAATATCGAGAGGCTGGTCCCCCTCGGACACTAAACAAGTGACCTGAGTCGCCTGCCCCGCGAATAACGGTGTCTCGAACGAAAATGGAACTATGCGGGGCAGTACTGGAAACAACCATAGAAATATAGGGTTAGATCGATCAGTGGCAGGCGTGTTAGCGACTGTGAGTGTGACGGAAAGAGTGGTGCCAGTGTTGAGGTCATTCGAAGGCACTGTTCCGTGATGTTAGTCCCTGTTTACCATCTCCGATATTAAATTAACACGTGCCGTTTACGACGAGCGTCGCCACGTGCTCAGTTCGGCCGGCAGCGTTCTGTACGATGCACGTATAGTTGCCCTGGTGGTTCGCGCTCACAGACGTGATGGTGAGCACGGACACGCGCGGACTGAGCTGCGTCGTTGTGATGTCTCGGTGCAGACTAGATTCTATAGTTTCACTGCTAAACGTCCACGAGATTTCTAGAGGCAGATCCCCCTTGGAGGCCAAGCAGTGCACGAGCACCGCGTCGCCCGTGTTGATGGGCACCTCACCGAAACTGAACGGCACTATCAACGGTGGAACTAGGACAATACAAAACTTTTAATGAAGCAGAATCTTAGAATCAAGATGTTAAGTATATAGGCTGAAACTTAAAATATGTACATCGCACCCTTCACTACAAGTTCGGTGGTGTGCGAAGCGACGCCGGCGGCGTTAGTCGCGGTGCAGTTATAGAGACCGGCGTGTTTGGCGTCTACGGATTCTATTGTGAGCACGCTGCTCCTCCGGTCGACGGTGGAGACGCGCAAGCCGGGGATGGAGTGAGCCGATCTATTGTTCACCGTCCACTCGATCCTGACGGGCTGGTCACCGTGAGTTATTATACACTGGAGCGCAAAGTAATCACCGAGAAAGGCCGGTTCGTCCCCGGCGGTAAAAGGTGCGATCTTGGGAGGAACTGAAATGTAAACGTCATCTAGTAACTAAATATAATTCTACCAGAAATGAACTAACCGTAAACTACCAAGTCTGTGGAGTGAGAAGTGCGTCCCGCGCGATTTTCTCCTATACAGACATATGAGCCAGCATGCTTCGCATCCACGGATTCTATTATGAGTAGGCTACTGCGCTTGGAATTAGTGAGAACGTAATCGTTGTTTCTTTGCGAAATGGGGTGGCCGTTGAACGTCCAAGAGATAGTGACGGGCAGGTCGCCGAGGTTGACTGTGCACGCCGCCTGCAAGTACTCCCCGACGTTCGCGGGCTTTTCTCCGAACGTAAATGGCAGAATATTTGGGGGGACTGGAATGCATCACCAATTATTTAATTGCACTACACAAGTCATGTAGATTAGATAGAAAATAACGGAAAAGGGTAATAAACAAACACTACTGAAAAATATATTATCTCGATGTGAAAAAATTAAGCACCGTTTATAATCAAAGTCGAGGAATGCGAACTAATCCCAGCGTCGTTTTCCGCGATACACGTGTAGTTGCCGACATGTTTGTGCGAAATGGACCCGATATTCTAAGGATTGCGCTTCGCTCTCCGATATGAAACACAGTCGCCCCGGACCTCGGCTTGATCGGTTCATCATCGAAGAGCCACCGGAGTTGCAGCGGGTGGTCGCCCTCAATAACCGAGCAAGGAGCCGTCACTACTTGACCGGAATTCATGGCGACTTCCCCGAATGAGAAGGGTTGGACCACGGGAGGAACTAAACAGAAAACAAGCGTCACGCGAGGCAAAGGCTGTACCGATGACGTTGAGGACAGCCGTATGGCTGTCGCTGCCGGCGCGGTTGGTCGCTGTACACGTGTAGTTGCCGCTGTTGGCGCCCATCGCGGTCGGGATATCGAGGACGGACACTCGCGCGTTCGAGGACGACGTCATCACGCCCATCCTACTCGTAACGGGTTGCCCTTTGAAGCTCCACGTTATATTCACGGGCGTGTCACCCTTCGACACGTAGCAGTCGAGGTGAACCGATTCTCCCGCGAAAACGGCTTCGTCCAATTCAAAAGGTTTGATGTGGGGGACGACTGGCAAAAAAACGGTACGGTTAATAGCGCAACTCATAATGTGCATGCTGTAAGAATTTACAAGGTATACCCTTAACGTGGAGGGATGTCAAGTATCTGTGTTCTCCTGCTCTGTTCTTTGCTATGCACGTATAATTTCCACTATGTTCTCCCGTTACAGCGGCTATAGACAGGATCGAGGTCTGTTCTGCGATTTTCATCGTCCTGATACTTAGGTCTTTGGATAAATCTTGCCCTTCGAAGGTCCATGATATCGTCATGGGTCGGTCGCCTTTGCTCGCGTGGCAGGTTATTTGCACGGATTCTCCATAGTACACGGACTCTTCGATCTCGAATGGCATAATATGAGGAGGAACTAATCAAAAAGAAAAAGATAGCTATAGTTAAGTCTAATCGTGCAGTTTTAGGGAGTTTGGGGTCGTAGGTACCATGGATGTTGACGAGCGCGGAGTGATGTGCGCGGCCGGCGCGGTTGCTGGCGGTGCACGTGTAGTTCCCGCTGTGTTGGCCCATGGCCGTTGGAATGCTCAGCACTGACGCTTTCTCTCCTAACTTTGTTGTCGTAACGCCCATATTATTGTGGTACGGGATCTCGTGATCATTAAAGCTCCAAGTTATTTGCAGAGGGCTATCGCCTTTCGATACATGGCAAGTGAGATGGACCGACTCACCGGCGAAGATTTGCTCCTCAACTTCGAACGGAATTATGTGCGGGACCACTTAGGAAAAAAACAGAAAATTGATGCTATCTACTTAAATACTGCCCTATAGCCTGCCTACTTATATACCGATAATTTTCAGAACTGTCGAGTAGGACGCGGTTCCGGCGCGATTCTTGGCTACACACGTGTAGTTTCCGCTATGGGCACCAGTAACGGAAGGCAACATCAGAACGGACGAGCGGTCGCCCACTTGGGTTGAAGTCCCTAACTCCCGCGATAATTCTTCATCGTTAAACTTCCAGTAGATGTCTAAAGGAGTGTCTCCTTTTGATATGTGGCACATCATCTGAACGGACTCTCCAAAGAACAATGAGTGGTCCACGTCGAATGGTAATATGTTCGGTGTGACTGCGTGAGACAAAATGAGTAATTTTAAAAGGTATAAATAAACTGTTGATAAACAAAACAGTGGAAATAAACAAGCGTCCGTTGTAGATGTGTGGATAGAACGCATGCTGTCTCTATCGACACATCTAACAACGATGCGCTGCCGATGATCAAGAAACTGAAAATGATGATGAAATGAAACTGACCATGAACATTAAGGATAGTGGTATGATTAGTGGAGCCGGCGCTGTTGGCAGCTACGCAGGTATAGTTGCCACTATGGCTGGCGGTAGCAGCGGCGATGGATAGAAATGAAGTGCGCGAGGTCATTTTAGTCGTCATGATGCCGAGTTCTGAAGTAGCATTTTCGTAACCATGGAAATGCCACTTGATGTTGAGTGGTAAGTCGCCCTTGGAAACGTGGCAGTTGAGTTGAACTGATTCCCCAGCAAACACAGACTCATCCGCCTCGAAGGGAACGATGTATGGCAGTACTGTTAATTCAGAAGGCCAAGATTATATCATTGAGGCAAGCGTGCAGCGTGCGTTTAGGCTAGGGCAGTGGACGGAACGGGGGATACCATGGACATTAACTGAGGCAGAGTGGACGGCTAAGCCGGCGTGGTTGCCGGCATGGCACGAGTATTCGCCGCTGTGGCTCGCAGTGGCACTAGATATAATCAACAGCGACGTGCGGTCGCCGATCTTCATCGTAGACATTCCTTGATGTGAGGATAAGTCTTCCCCGTGAAAACTCCAACTGATCGTAAGAGGCGTATCGCCCTTAGATACATGACAAGCCAGTTGCACTGATTCACCGGCAAATACTGGCTCTTCGGCCTCAAATGGGACAATGTGCGGAGGAACTGGTGAAGGAGAAAAATATAATATAAACCAAAGGTTAACAATGAATGTGTAAAAGTGTGTACCCTGAACATTTAATGTGGCAGTGTGATTAGTGCTTGCTACCGTATTGGAAGCCGCGCAAGTGTAATTTCCAGAGTGTTTTTCTGTGGCTGCCGGAATAGATAACACGGAGCTTCTATCGCCAAGTTTAGTAATGATGACTGTGTCCTGCCTTTGTAAGGGAAGATCGCGGAAATACCAAGTCAGAGTTAATGGCATATCTCCTTTGGGAACGTGACACATGACTTGAATACTTTCTCCGTAAAAAACTGCTTCATCGAATTCAAATGCTGATATAATGGGTGCCACTGTAACAAACTTGCCAATTAATGCTCATTTGCTATACTAGGACACGATATGCATGAAAATGACTTGTTTCACAACCATTTGGTTGCAAGGAGTTTGGAAAGGAACGTATTGAACAAATAACATTATACATATAGGCTATTACGATAAGCGCGACGATACCCTTGACATTGAGCGCGGCGTGATGACTAGCGCTGGCGACAATGTTGGAGGCGGTACATGTGAAAATGCCAGAATGCTGAGCGGTCACAGTCGGTATGATCAAAGCCGAGCCCCGATCTCCGACATTCATGATGTTTACCCCATTTAAGGAACTCACGTCTCCACCACTAAAAGTCCATTTGAAATCGAGCGGCCTGTCGCCTTTAGTGACGTGGCACATCACCTGGACGCCTTCTCCGAAAAATACCGATTCGTCGAACTCAAAAGGAGCTATAATCGGTGCCACTGAAAATATTCACTTTGAAAGTGTAATGTTTGATTGCTTCTGTTTTGTTTTCTTTTTTTTTAATTGGTGACGATTACTTGTGATGCACATTATGACCCGCCAAAGTTACAAGTGGAGGAAGGAAGGGAAAAACTAGTCAATAATGCTACAAATAGGCTTTAAGGCTGGGCTAGTGAAAGGTGCAGGTACCATTTACGAATAGTTGTGCAGTGTGGTTGACGGAGCCAGCATCATTTCGAACGACGCAGGAATAGGACCCTTGGTTCTGGTGACTGACAGATTCGATGCTCAACTGACTCGTGCGTTTTGTATTTGTTAGCATTATTCCTTTGTCGCCCGATTTGACGAGAGTTTCATTGAAATACCATTCTATCTTCAAAGGCTGGTCCCCCTTAAGAGCCGTGCAAGTTACTAGCACCATGTCTTGATCATTGACTGGTTCCTCGCCGAACTCAAAGGGCATTATCTGCGGAGGGACTGACGGGAGAGAGGAATCATCAAAAAGTTTGTATGTACGACTACTCGTATACGTAGAATTTTCATAAAGCACTCGCAGTTCTCTTAGTTACCGCGAGAAACCATTTAAAAAGTTTCGTATTCCTAAATACGTTCGCACTTCTTATTTTCTGCTTCACAGGTTTTCTTGGAGTTATCGACTAATTGAAAACGTTATTATGGATCAACTAAGGAAAAGTAACAGAATATAAGAACTAACATTTGATTGAAACATGAGAATTGGAATTGTACCATTAACGTGAAGGAGAGCGGAATGTGCAGCGGAGCCCGCATCGTTCTTTGCCACACACGTGTAGTTCCCCCGGTGGGTGCCCTGAATGGAGTCTATGCTCAATATTGATATCTTTCGTCCACTACGCGCGATGACGATCCCGTCGCCGCTCCGCACGAGCTTGTCGTTGAACAACCAAGACATTTCAATCGGCATGTCGCCTTTAGTGATGGTGCACGTCAGAGACACGGTGTCCCCCGCGTTGTACGTGTCCTCCCCAAAGTCGAACGGAGCCACTTGAGGAAGCACTGCCAAGGATGGAGGTTATACATAACATAAAAGTTAAAACAAGTAAATGCGATTATAAAATAATTCGTGCGAGCGATTTATGTAAACAGCTAAACGGTTTGCTTAAATCGTATACCATTGACGCTGAGAATTGCGCTGTGGCTACTTTGGCCGGCTTCGTTTTCCGCTATGCAGGTGTAATTGCCGATGTGTTCGTGTTGAACATTCTCAATGCTCAGAACTGATAATCTTTTGCCGTTTCTGTTTATGAGGACTCCGTTTCCGGAATTCAATATTTGGTCATTCAGTTGCCAGTGTATCGTGAGAGGTAAATCGCCTTTGCCGATGGTACAGACCAATGAGACTGTCTCGCCTGCATTCATGATGTCTTCGCCGAAATCGAATGGCGTCACTTGCGGTGCAACTAATGGAAAAAAACTGTAGACTAGATTTGTTGGCGATGGAAAATATCTTTCTCTGGATTTTTCGATCCTTATTTGGGCTGTCGCCTACCTATAACTTATTTCAAGAACATTGATAGCATAGTCACTGAACTATTTTGTGAAAGGGAGGATTTAAGGATGAAAATATTATAATGCTTGGTCAGAACAAAAAGCAATAAATATCTGATATTCTGTAAGTTTTTCGACAACAAAAAGTTTCTTAAGAAAATTACCGTTTACAGATAAGTCGCTAGAAAAATTAGCATGGCCCGCTTGATTAGCAGCAAGGCAGGTGTAAACGCCTCTATGAATGGAAGCAACGAAGTCAATGGAGAGACTACTCGATTTATGCCCAATCTTGGTGACGGTGATTCCTTGCATCCCGGACAAAGGTTTCCCATTGAGCAACCACGTGATGTTGACAGGAACGTCGCCCTTAGTTACCATACATTGGATGCCAACTGTATCGCCCGCATTAGCTGGCTCGTCCCCGAACGTGAAAGGGTGGATTTGTGGCAAGACTGTTAGATCAAGAAGAATATCCTTAGTTAAATGAGTAAGCAAATACGTAAAATGTTACAAGTACAACCTAATGGATAAATAACAAGAGATGGAGTAGGTACGATAATAGCTGTCGTTCCGTGTTTAGCCCGCTTTTGACACTATAGAAAAAAAGTAGCATCAACAAAAGCAATCATTTTTACTTCCACGATAACGCCTAACTGCCAAACCCCTAAGCCTCATGTCTAGAGAAGGTTATCGATTTGATAATGTGGCTAAAATCCCCGGACGGACTTTTCTAACAACATATTAATGAATGTTCGGGGTGAATGTATGGTATGACATAAATTAATGTAAGTAGAAATAAAAGTGATGGCAAAATAAAAATTAAATAAAAGCGGTCGCTGATGTGATGTGTGGATAGAAAGACAGTTAGTTCTATCGACACATCTAGCACCGATTCGCAGGCGACATGAAAATGGTAAACCATGATGATGAAGAAATTAAACTGACCCTGAACATTTAGGATAGTGGTATGGTTAGTAGAGCCGGCACTGTTGGCAGCTACGCAGGTATAATTGCCACTATGGCTGGCGGTAGCAGCGGCAATTGATAGAAATGAAGTGCGCGACGTCATTTTGTTTGTCATGATGCCAAGTTCTGAGGTAGCATTGTCGTAACCATGGAAATGCCACTTAATGTCGAGAGGTAAGTCGCCCTTGGAAACGGTACAGGTGAGTTGGACCGCTTCGCCGGCGAACACAGACTCGTCCGCCTCGAAGGGTACGATGTGAGGCAGCACTGATAATCCAGAAGGCCAAGATTATTATTGAGGCAAGCGTGCAGCGAGCGTCTAGTCTAGGGCAGCGGGCGGAAATGGGGATACCATGGACATTGATCGAAGCGGAGTGGACGGCTAGGCCGGCGTGGTTGCCGGCATGACACGAGTATTCGCCGCTATGGCTGGCAGTTGCGCTAGCTATACTCAGCAGCGACGTGCGATCGCCGATCTTCGTTGTAGACATTCCTTGGTGGGAGGACAGGTCTTCGCCGTGAAAACTCCATGTTATAGTCAGAGGCGTGTCGCCTTTAGATACGTGACACGTCAATTGTACTGATTCACCGGCAAAAACTTGCTCTTCGGCTTCAAATGGGACAATGTGCGGGGGAACTGGTGAGGGAAAGAACATAAAATAAACCAAAAGTCAACAATGAATCTACGAAATAGTGTGTACCCTGTACGTTTAATGTGGCAGTGTGATTAGTGCTTGCTACGGTATTGGAAGCTGCGCAAGTGTAATTTCCAGAGTGTTTTTCTGTTACTGCCGGAATGGATAACAAGGTGCTCCTGTCGCCTAATTTGGTTATGATCACAGCATCCTTCCTTTGAAGCGGAAGATCGCGGAAATACCAAGTCAAAATTAGGGGCATGTCACCCTTGGGAACATGGCACATGACTTGAATGCTTTCTCCGTAAAAAACGGCCGCATCAAATTCAAACGGTGAAATTATGGGCGCCACTGTAACAAACTTGCATGTAAATATAAGTACCTACAAGGAGCACATTGTTTTAAGCGGGTGGTTTATGTCACTATTTGACTACTAGGAATTGGGAGGACTGACATAACATAACATGACACGTTAGGCTATCACGAGAAGTGCGATGATACCCTTTACATTGAGCGTGGCGTGATGACTAGCGTTGGCGACAATGTTGGAGGCAGTGCACGTGAAAATTCCAGAATGTTGGGCTGTCACGGTAGGTATAATTAGCACCGATCCGCGGTCCCCGACATTCATGATGTTTACCCCGCTTAAAGAACTCACGTCTCCGCCACTAAATGTCCACTTGAAGTCGAGCGGCCTGTCGCCTTTGGTAACGTGGCACATCACTTGAACGCCCTCTCCAAAAAATACCGATTCGTCAAATTCGAAAGGTGCTATGATCGGTGCCACTGAAATTACGTAACATAATGTGTGACTGTTTCATGTCCGGAGTTATATCTTCGTAGTTGATATCTGTGATGAATATTATGACCCGCCAAAGTTACAAGTGGAAGTAGGATATGGGTAAAAGAAGGCTTGCTACTTCTACAAACGGATGCAATGCTTTGGAACAGATGTATGGTATACCGTTTACATATAGCTGTGCAGTGTGATTTACTGAGCCGGCGTCATTTCGAACGACGCACGAATAGAACCCTTGGTTTTGGTGACTCACAGACTCGATGCTCAGTTGACTAGTACGCTTCGAGTTCATAAGAGTCACGCCGCTGTCGCCCGATTTTACTTGGGTATCATTAAAGTACCATTCTATCTTCAAAGGTAGATCTCCTTTAGTAACCGTACAAGTAACGACTACCATTTCTTGTGCGTTAACGGGTTCCTCACCGAACTCAAATGGCATGATCTGTGGAGGGACTGATAGAGGAAAGAAATCAGCAGAAAGCATTTAAAAATCAGGGCTAGGAACCTAACGGCAGAAAAATTGTACGCGTGTTACGTATAAGTACCGTTTACAAAAAGCTCGGCGGAGTGATTAGTTGTGCCCGCTTGATTGCTGACGGCACACGTGTAGTTCCCCTGGTTTGTGTGAGTGACCGCCTCTATGGTAAGCTGGCTCGTGCGCTTCGTGTTCGTAAGTACCGCGCCGTTACTCCCCGATATAACAGGCTTGCCGTTGAAGTACCAATTTATCGAGAGGGGCATATCGCCCTTGGTGACGGTGCATATGACCACGACGAGTTCCTGATCGTTGACGGGTTCCGAGCCAAAATCAAATGGCATAATTTGTGGAGAAACTAAAGGAAAATAATGGAAAACTAAGGGCTAACATTCGATTGAAAGAATGTATGATTTGGATAATTGTACCGTTAACGTGAAGGAGAGCGGAATGTGCTGCGGAGCCCGCATCGTTCTTTGCCACACACGTGTAGTTCCCCCGGTGGGTGCCCTGAATGGAGTCGATGCTTAGCATTGAAATTTTTCGACCACTACGCGCGATCACGACGCCGTCGCCACTTCGCATGGGCTTGTCGTTGAACAACCAAGATATCTCGATCGGCATGTCGCCTTTGGTGACTGTGCATGTCAGAGACACGGTGTCTCCCGCGTTATACATATCCTCCCCGAAGTCGAACGGCGCCACTTGAGGGAGCACTGTCAAGGATGGAGATAGTACGTAACACAAAGGTCAAAACAAATACTTAAATAATGGTAAAATAAGTCGTGCGAACAAAAGCGTAGCGGTATGTGTAAGTTGTATTATATACCATTTACGTTGAGGATTGCTGTATGGCTACTCAGGCCGGCTTCGTTCTGGGCTATGCAGGTGTAATTGCCAATGTGCTCATGTTGAACGTTTTCTATACTCAACATAGAAATTTTCTTTCCAGTCCTGATTATGTTGACACCGTTCCCGGAATTCAGAACTTCATTGTTAAGCTGCCAATGTATATTTAAAGGCAAATCCCCCTTTCCCACGGTGCAGGTTAGGGAGACTGTTTCGCCAGCGTTCAAGATGTCTTCACCGAAATCGAACGGAGTCACTTGCGGGACAACTGAATGGAATTGTTGTAAAAGATAAAGAGTGGCCTTAGATTGACCGGATAGAAAATTGGATGGGTTTGGAGGACTCAAAACTGAACAATATCATACAAAATACAAAGCTTAAGAAATTTTAAAGAAATATATGGGTACCATTCACAGCTAGTTCAGCAGAGTGATTAGTGTGTCCGGCTGCATTTTGGGCAAGGCACGTGTACGTTCCTCTGTGTATCGCCAAAACAGATTCGATGGTGAGGCCACTGGCCTTCGCGCTCATTTTCATAATCGAAATACCCGGAGTCTCCGATATGGGCCTATCGTTTAACCGCCACGTAATGTTGACCGGGGCGTCTCCTTTCGCCACCATGCATTGTAATCCGACCGTGTCGCCCGCGTTGGCTGGCTCGTCACCGAACGTGAAAGGGTTGATTTGAGGGAGTACTAGAATGGTTTAATGAACAAATCTTTAAAATAGACTACACAAGAGAAGCAAAATAAGAGTTGCAGTAAGTTAATGCTACTTGAATGCGCTATTTTATGAAATTACCATTTACAGCCAGTTCAGTAGAATAATTGGCATGACCCGCCTGGTTCGAGGCAAAGCAAGTGTAGACACCTCTGTGTATAGAAGATACGGAGTCGATCGACAGACTACTAGCTTTGTGACCGATCTTGGTGACGGATATTCCTGGTATTCCTTTTAAAGGCTGCCCATTTAATTGCCAAGTTATGTTGATAGGAGCATCTCCTTTAGGGACCATACATTGAACACCAACCATTTCCCCCGCGTTGGCCGGTTCGTCTCCGAAGGTGAAAGGATGGATTTGGGGCAAAACTGGGTCAAACGAATAAATGCCTAATTACTATAAAGAACTGAACCAAACTACACTAGTAGACAAAAAGAGGAAGTAGAACCGTTGACTTCCAAAGTGGAGCTGTGATTGGTAGAACCGGCAGCGTTTTCGACGCGACAGACGTAAGTGCCCCTGTGAGTTCCATTCACGGAATCGATATTGAGGATCGACATCTTGCGGCTCATGCTGCCTATGGCGATGCCGAGGCTCTTGCCGTGGAGGATCGGTCTCCCGTTGAGGCTCCATGAGAAGTTGGCCGGCAAATCTCCTTTATTCATGACGCACTGAACTGAGGCGGTATCCCCGGCATTGGCGGGCTCCTCCCCAAACTCGAAAGGTAAGATTTGAGGGGGGACTGTGGTAAAAAGCGAAAATTTAATGAAATCTAATAAAAGAAAAGCGAACCGTTAACACTGAGAAGAGTGGTGTGGTTAGTTTGTCCGGCCTGATTTTTGATCTCGCAAGTATAGGAGCCTCGGTGGACGGCGCTGACGGGCTCGATGTTCAATATGGAGGTTTTCTTGCTGATGGTAGTGAGGACCACCCCAAGGGTATTGCGGGGTTTGATCTCTTCTCCATTGAACCGCCACGTGAACACGACCGGGAGGTCTCCCTTGCTCATGACGCAGGACACCGAAGCCGTCTCGCCTTCGTTCAGGATTTCCTCGCCGAATTCGAAAGGCGTGATCTGTGGTGGGACTGGGGAGCATGTGAAAGAGGGTTTCTAAGAGGAAACTACTCGAAAGGATGGACAAGCGATGCGCGATTGGTAGCTGTACCGTTGACGTTAAGCACTGCGCTGTGATTGGTGGAGCCGGCCCAGTTCGCCGCCACACAGTCGTACGAGCCCCTGTTTACTCCGCTAACCGAGTCTATGTTTAGGATCGACGTTTTCTTGTTAATGTTCACGACGACTATTCCGAGATCGTTGCCCCGCTGGACTCGCTGTCCGTTGAAGTACCAGGAAATGTTAAGGGGTTGGTCGCCCTTGCTGACGGCGCAGGAGATGGAGGCCATGTCTCCAGCGTTGGCGGGTTCGTCGCCGAATTCGAAGGGCGATATTTGCGGCGGCACTGTAAGAAGCGCGCTAGAGGGAGGCTACATGCTCTACCGTCGGAGGAACGGGGCGTGTGTGGCAAACGATGTAGCTTTGGCGGGCATAAACATCTCCGATATTAATATTGACCTTTTTTGACACAGTTCTATAATTTTTTGGTGTAAATCCTGAAATAAAGTTTAATTAATACAATATTGCTAAAATAAGGCCGCTGTAAAACGATTATAGCTAGTGAATTGAGTGACTTTGCTGCTTTAAATACATTTTCTGTCTAGGAATTCAATATAAATTATGTTATAGTATTTTGTTAACATATTATTACAGCGACTTTACTCAAGCTGTAAGAAGAGACACAGAGTCGCATATATATCAAAAATATAAACATTATGAAAAAAAAATTGTCTATTATTACTATTATTAAAATTACGAGTATGCTACAGTTTTATTAGACAACTCTGTGATTATTCTTCCACTCACTATTCCATCTGATAGGATAAATTTATTTTCAAAACATTATTAACCTTTTATTATTAATTACTTTACTTAGCTTGGATTGTGCAAATTTAATTTAATTAATTCTTATCTTCTCCTATTCATCTGTGTAATACGTCTTATTTATTCTGAAATATATGTCTTAATGAGTGGTCGACTCTTCTTAATTTACAACAATGAGGACTTAGAAATGCATTATTACCAGGAGTACTCAGTTTGAATGTATTTTCCAATTTAATTCGTATTAAATGAGTCATTAAATCTATAGAAAACTTCTTTTCATATTAGTTCACTGGATATAATTTCATCAGGTCACATAACAGTATGCTGCTGAAAGCCGACTCATTAAAATGATGGATATCAGAAATTTAATTTACTATCTTGAATTTACTGACGAAACTCCTGATAATTTTAGACTGAAACTTCAACCGCCCACTTCCCCAATGTGGTATACATTTAAGAAACGTTTATTACGTAAGAAAAGATCCTCACGAAAAGTGACGACACTCAAGAGTTACCGTTTTCAAGTATGTTCCCATTTTAAATTCTGCTATGTGTCTGATAACATTTCATGATCTGTACCAATCAGCAGAATATCCAGCTATAGTTTTGATGGGAGTAGCCATATAAGACAAATGAATGCCGTCACATTGATGCAAATCCGCATACAACGGCGTGCAAATGGGACAGTGCTATTCATGTACATAGCACTGTCTCATGAGTCACAGCTCGTCGCATGAAGTGCCAGTGTGGCATCAGCCTCCAGGGATGTCTGAATATTCTCCATATAAACTAAGAACGGAACATCCAGAGGTAATAAACGTTTCCTATAACCCTTATACCATTTTTCAGTTGAAAGTAGAAAAAAGGTAAACAAACCTGCTAGCTTGAATTATTTCATAATCACGCACTTTCAGAACGCAATCTTGGTTTTATCACCAACTTGAAAGCTTAACCCTTAAACAGGTCTGGCGATTTTTTCACTTTCGTATCCTGATTTCGGTAGATAATAGCGTCAATAAAAAACTAATTTCTTGTTTTTTTTAGGTACATTATTTCCAAAAAAACCCGGTGGTCAATATACGCCCTGTGCTCGTTACCAGGAGGCCCACGTGTTCCGTATGTGGCCACTGCTCTGCTGGCGATACATTGAAGTTTTAAGGGGTAGTTGTTATGTTTACATGTAATTATGAACAAAATAAAACCACAATAAAAGTAAGAAAAAAGGATATTTATTTTTATATTCAAACGCCATTTAGCAAAATCCGCTTCAAAACTAACTTATAATTAACTTATAATTATACATCTACAGTAAGTCTTGAGATATTTAGTGGGTGGGCCTACATGGTGTACAGTAATGAATTTACCCTTAAATTTCACATAAATTTATGCCCAGCCGAGCAGTGGTCACATACAAACCACTTGTACCAAACCGAAACGGGCAGAGGTCATATAGGGCCCACAAACTTTAAGAGCAAAAATTTTAAGTAAAAAAACTATTACTGTGACCATTTATGACATACTACACTTACATTACCTTATATACTACCAAAATAAATCAACACATAGCATTTACCGTATTTTTTTTTCGACACAATAATAATATCTATGGCAACACACAAAATCAGCCACTTTTTCGGTTTTTGAATTTGACAACTAAAACGTCAAAGACATTTGTTCTGACACACCGATTTTGGGTAGCGTTCAGAAATCTGTCAGTTTATAGCCTATACGTCAATGACATTTAGTGGCCGCTACAAGCGTTTTGTTCGTCAGAAAAAAATCATTTGCTAAGTAATCACTATAAGATCACAACCTGGTTAAGGGTTAAATCTGAAGTTCACGTATTTTTTTTGTTAATATTATTTATTAGTATTAGGGCCAATCAACTTTTCGATCGACACTACTTTGTCCGGTAAAGCAGGTAATAATTTCATCAAGTTTGCTAGAAAAAAATCTTATAAATTGTACATGCGTTAGGCCTCACACAAATTCAAATCGTTACATTTAGGTTACAACGGTTTTTCATTGTAAATGTGTGTACAGATGTAGTGCAAAATCCTTTCTCTTTGGCTTTTCACGGAAACGCCCGAATTAATCTCCCTGTCTCAATTAGCTTCAGTGCAATAGGTATATACGTTCATTGTGACAGCAATATGAATTCGGATGTTTCCGTGAAAAGCCGAAGAGAAAAGATTTTGCGCTGCATCTGTATAGTACCTATTAATTGACGTACATTTGTTTGTAAGTTCATGAAAAGTAACATAGGAGAAAGAAAATTTGTCAATGTAAAAGTTAATTGGCCCATTAACGTAAGAATACATCTGCGAACGTGTTTCACGATGTGTCAAAGACGCCTATGGAAAGTCAGCCATATTTGTTTACCTTTTTTTACTTTCAACTAAACTATTGTATCTAGAACTTACCCATAACTTGGAGTTCCAGGGAGCCGCGGGCGCTGTATCCCTGGCTGTTCTTCGCTACGCAGGTGTAGGTGGCTTGGTCGCTGTTTCGTTCCACGTTCTCGATCACTAACGTGCCGTTGGGGAACACTTTCTGTTTGCGGTTGATTGGCAGTACGCTGGAATCGAAAAGGGGGACATATGAGTTGATGTTCGGATGATTAGATTACGAGCTGTAGAAGCTATTGTTTGAGATTTCAAGGGTTTACAAGAGGGCTACCATGATCTCAACTCAACTCAAAAGATTTATACATGACACACTTTACAGAACAAAAGAAGATAACATAGTGTCACGAAATGGTCCCTACTCAGCGCTGTTCTACCGTAGTGACCATTTGGTGAAGGGACGGATGGAAACACAAAACTACGTACAGACTCACGAGACGAGACAAAAATAAAAGAAAGCAGAAAGAGTCTCTCAGGATCTACTAATGCGATTCCGTTTAGAACCTACTCTGAATCGCGATGTGTCAGTCCCACAGAATAACTGGCAAAAACGAACAAGTTGAACCTAACTAAATCATATTAGGAGGTCATGGTAGCCTTCCAAAAAAGAAATATTAAAAATAAGTGAAATCGTTTTGAATAAACTATACTTAACATAATTATTTCGTATTGTAAATAGGTACCTACTTAGAAAATAGAAAACTATATTTGAATTCCATTTCGTGATTAATTCTAGAAGGTAATCAAAATAAGAAGTGGCTTAATAAAAATCCGTTGGGCCGGGTTTCTGTGAATGGAAGTCTATAAAATGGCTGATAATAAAGAGCTTACAACAGCTGAAGTTATAGCCCTTTTTATGTTTTGAGCAAAAGTGATCTCACTTTTGAATATTGACACACCTTTTACTTTGGAACAACGTTATCTTTGAAGTATGTCTTTTATGTCCACTAATTCGAATCAGATATATCGGAACTGCCACGGTGCCCCAAAATATCTGAACATGCACTCTAACGCCATGACAATAGAGGCGTGCTCAGATATTTGTGAGTATCCTGGCCGCTCCGTTAATTCTGATGACGACTGTTCAATGTTCATAGTAAATAATGATACGGTCAAGATTGACTGCATAGTACATTGTACAAATGAGGTGTCAGATCTTTTGTTCTCCTGGTTTTAATTTTCAACCTGTGATCAGTTTCATATGCTCGGTTTTCTGCCAAGTTAAACATATCGGAGCACTTTTGATCGATAATCGATATATATTTTATGTGATTTACTAAACTTAATGACAGAAAATACAGAATTCTAATACTGTAATATAAATAAAATAATATAATAAGTTTTATCAGTTATACAATTTTATTGCTCAGTAAAATTGTGCAATAGGTTTTACTGTTTGGCTGTTGGGACCGATTACCTTAGCCTTAGAAAAATAGTACATTACTACCGAGGCCGGGAAGTGACTGGTTGCCGGCCGAATATATGTAGACGGCCGAGCGAAGCGAGGCCGGATAGTATTCGGACGGCAACCCATCACTTCATGGCCGAGGTATGTATAATGCTTTTCTCAAACATGCAATGAAATGAAACAAAAAAATGTATCTTTTTTCTAAGAAATTATAAGTCAACTACATAACTAAGTCTTTGAAACACAACAAAAGTCAAATACGACACCGACACCTCATTTTTTTTTAAAGATTGACCTGTTTGAAAGTTGCAAATTTTTAATTTAAAAAAGCGGTATTAGACGACGCCGTCGGTTGGGTCCAATTAATCGCATGCAGTGATCGGGGCCGACGGATCGCGCCGTATAATACTGCTTTTTAAATATTATTTTGAGTAGTTATTGTACATTTATTTTAAATGATATAATTTAAATACCTATTTATAACTGCAAAAATTTGCCAATATTTTTTTTTAATACTAATATTACTTACAGATAATTATTGGCTAAAAGCCAAGATGCCAGATCACAATCCTATGTCAAATGAAAATTAAAAAAGAGGTATTTGCCGGCCTAGGCCGGCAACGAGGTACTTCCCGGCCACTTTTTAGGCACGCAACTACAACATTTCATTGCATGTTTGAGAAAAATACTTTTATCAATAAGGCGTTTACCGTCCGTCCCGCTCCCACACGATAGAGTCGATAGGATATCCGGCGACCGGGCAGTGCGCGATGAGGGTGTCGCTGGCCACGACGGGCCGCTTCTTCATGGGCCGCACGTACGGTAGGCCGTACACGTTCACGCGAGCGGAGTGCGAAGCGCTGCCGACCTGTAATAAATAGTACATTTTAGTACGAAGCGTGAAGAAGCATCTAGCGGGCCAGCAAGGCGGTGGCAACTAACAGGTTACTGATTGTCTCCTGTTCGTTGCCGCCGCGATTTGGGCTCTACTTTTCACTTACGATCAGGTGGAGTGGAGCCACTTTGTTGTGCCAAAATAAAAAAAAAAAAAAAGTCATTGTTTCTTCTATTGTGTCTGAAGTAGTGTCCGCCAAGGTGTTAAGGGCGGTAAATAAGAATTTGTGAACGAGTTTGAAAGTAAAGCCCAAGCCGAAGTTCACACGAGTTTATCATTTTTGTACCACCCGTGGCACACACAATGTTTTCATCACACATGTGAGGCAAAAAAAGTAAATAAAATAATATATTTTCACAAAACTACTCTAAAATGATCTAAATCATTTCTCAACATCAAGGAAGACTTAAATTTATCATCATTTATGACAGAATCCCGCCTGCGTCGGATGCGGGCGGCGCGCTAGTGTGACGTAATGTTGTATGAAAATCCTTGATTTCCCTAGGGCGTAATGACGCATCTACAGCGCGCATCGCCGCAGCGCATTGGCGCAGTTACTGAACAGGTGTGATGAAAAGGTGTTAAACGATGGTCTAAGTCTAAGGGCTGAGTAGAGGCGTCCATGTTAAACAAATGCAAACGTATGTGCGTAGCCTGAGTCTGAGTGCACGCTGTCGAAATTCCATGGACGCTCGACGCGGCGCTAGCAGCCCCGTCGGATGCGCCGCTCGACTCAACCTACTCAGACCTTAGGCCAAGGTCACCTTGATCGGGCTCAATACGCTTTGATCAACAAGGACGGTTTAGGAAGTAAATAGGTACCCATGATCACCACGCTGGGCAAGCTGGTTGGCAATCGCAGTGTGTTGACTATGATGATGGTGCTGCCCATTATCAATCTTATATAAGCGATTGACCAGTGACACTTCAATCCCTTAGTCATCTTTTACAACAACCACGGGCAGATTTAGGGTGGTGACAAATGTATTATTACTATTACCACCACGCGATACATATGGCTTATAGACATATTGATAAGACCGAAAGGGACAAACAATACTTATCGGCTTGCTAAGTTAGGGGACGTTTAAATCAAGTTTAATCTTGAATCTTGATTACACTAAATTGTCGACACGGTACATAAATAGTAGAACAACATATAAGTACCCATTTGAGCTTTATTATGGTAAAAATGCACAAAAAATAAACTTGAAATACGATTGCGAAAGTCAGACAAATAGGCTTTATTTGGCTTCTTCCCAATAATCGCCAATTTATACGCTAAACGTTGCGATTGCGTGCCAACTTCAACTTGATAGTAGTCTTCACTACGAGAGAAAAGAACTAAGCATCAATGCATTTTTAAATTAGTGGTTTAAACTCGCGATTAAACACAAGAAAACCACTTATGTGTAAAAAAGAAACAAGATTGACAGTTCTAGAAAACAAAAAAAAAATAATGAATATGTCAGGACTAAAGTGATCTATCTGTCAGATAAAAATGTTCCTGAATATTTAGAGTGATTCAACTGGAAAAGTTGACGGCCTCCGTAGTTTAGTCGGTAGTTACCCTGCCTACGAAGATGGACATTACCTTGCTGGAAGCAATGCAGGAGTACAATCCGCCATCATTAGTGTGCACAGAAGAGATATTCAGATGTGACTCGACGTTGCCATCGGCGGTGATCAACTGCCCGATCTGTAGACGCTTTCCACTGGACAGCTTCTCTCCGTCCAGCAGCCAGGCGATGTCGGGGGTGGGGTTGCCAGAGGCGACGCATTGGAGACAAAGGGATGTTCTGATCTTGAAAGATCTTGTAGATCCAGAGGTGATCTAGTGAAAAGTTAACATTACCTTGCTGGAAGCAATGCAGGAGTACAATCCACCATCATTAGTGTGCACAGAAGAGATATTCAGATGCGACTCGACGTTGCCATCGGCGGTGACGAACTGCCCGATCTGTAGGCGCTCTCCACTGGACAGCTTCTCTCCGTCTAGCAGCCAGGCGATGTCGGGGGTGGGGTTGCCAGAGGCGACGCATTGGGAGATAAAGGGAAGGGATCCAGAGGTGTTCTAGTGAAAAGTTGACATTACCTTGCTTGAAGCAATGCAGGAGTACAATCCGCCATCATTAGTGTGCACGGAAGAGATATTCAGATGCGACTCGACGTTGCCATCGGCGGTGACGAACTGCCCGATCTGTAGACGCTCTCCACTGGACAGCTTCTCTCCGTCCAGCAGCCAGGCGATGTCGGGGGTGGGGTTGCCAGAGGCGACGCATTGGGAGATAAAGGGAAGGGATCCAGAGGTGTTCTAGTGAAAAGTTGACATTACCTTGCTTGAAGCAATGCAGGAGTACAATCCGCCATCATTAGTGTGCACGGAAGAGATATTCAGATGCGACTCGACGTTGCCATCGGCGGTGACGAACTGCCCGATCTGTAGACGCTCTCCACTGGACAGCTTCTCCCCGTCCAGCAGCCAGGCGATGTCGGGAATGGGGTTGCTAGAGGCGACGCATTGGAGACAAAGGGATGTTCTGATCTTGAAAGATCTTGTAGATCCAGAGGTGTTCTAGTGGAAAGTTAACATTACCTTGCTTGAAGCAATGCAGTTGCTAGAGGCGACGCATTGGAGACAAAGGAATGGTCTCCTTCTTGAAAGATCTCGTAGATCTAGTAAAAAGTTGGCATTACCTTGCTTGAAGCAATGCAGGAGTACAATCCACCATCATTAGTGTGCACAGAAGAGATATTCAGATGCGACTCGACGTTGCCATCGGCGGTGACGAACTGCCCGATCTGTAGACGCTCTCCACTGGACAGCTTCTCTCCGTCCAGCAGCCAGGCGATGTCGGGGGTGGGGTTGCCAGAGGCGACGCATTGGAGACAAAGGGATGCTTAAAAGATCTTGTAAATCCAGAGGTGATCTAGTGAAAAGTTAACATTACCTTGCTTGAAGCAATGCAGGAGTACAATCCACCATCATTAGTGTGTACAGAAGAGATATTCAGATGCGACTCGACGTTGCCATCGGCGGTGACGAATTGCCCGATCTGTAGGCGCTCTCCACTGGACAGCTTCTCTCCGTCCAATAGCCAGGCGATGTCGGGAGTAGGGTTGCCAGAGGCGACGCATTGGAAATAAAGGGAAGAGATCCAGAGATGTTCTAGTGAAAAGTTGACATTACCTTGCTGGAAGCAATGCAGGAGTACAATCCGCCATCATTAGTGTGCACAGAAGAGATATTCAGATGCGACTCGACGTTGCCATCGGCGGTGACGAATTGCCCGATCTGTAGGCGCTCTCCACTGGACAGCTTCTCTCCGTCCAGCAGCCAGGCGATGTCGGGAGTGGGGTTGCCAGAGGCGACGCATTGGAGACAAAGGGATGCTTAAAAGATCTTGTAGATCCAGAGGTGTTCTAGTGAAAAGTTAACATTACCTTGCTTGAAGCAATGCAGGAGTACAATCCACCATCATTAGTGTGCACAGAAGAGATATTCAGATGCGACTCGACGTTGCCATCGGCGGTGACGAACTGCCCATCTGTAGGCGCTCTCCACTGGACAGCTTCTCTCCGTCCAGCAGCCAGGCGATGTCGGGGGTGGGGTTGCCAGAGGCGACGTATTGGAGACAAAGGGATGCTTAAAAGATCTTGTAGATCCTGAGGTGTTCCAGTGAAAAGTTGCCATTACCTTGCTGGAAGCAATGCAGGAGTACAATCCGCCATCATTAGTGTGCACAGAAGAGATATTCAGATGCGACTCGACGTTGCCATCGGCGGTGACGAATTGCCCGATCTGTAGGCGCTCTCCACTGGACAGCTTCTCTCCGTCCAGCAGCCAGGCGATGTCGGGGGTGGGGTTGCCAGAGGCGACGCATTGGAGACAAAGGGATGTTCTGCTCTTGAAAGATCTTGTAGATCCAGAGGGGTTCTAGTGAAAAGTTAACATGACCTTGCTTGAAGCAATGCAGTTGCTAGAGGCGACGCATTGGAGACAAAGGAATGGTCTCCTTCTTGAAAGATCTCGTAGATCTAGTAAAAAGTTGGCATTACCTTGCTTGAAGCAATGCAGGAGTACAATCCACCATCATTAGTGTGCACAGAAGAGATATTCAGATGCGACTCGACGTTGCCATCGGCGGTGACGAATTGCCCGATCTGTAGGCGCTCTCCACTGGACAGCTTCTCTCCGTCCAGTTGCCAGGCGATGTCGGGAGTGGGGTTGCCAGAGGCGACGCATTGGAGACGTAGGGATGGGCCGGATCGGAGGGTCTGCTCTTGGAAGTTCTTGCGGATCTGAGGTGGTTCGACTGGAATTGAAAAGACACTAATTGAATTTAGAATTGTAACTCCCATAAGACTCAAAATGTTATAGTAATTCATGGCGAAAATCTCTCGTTGTTTCGATCCGTCACGGCGACTCTCTTTTGCAGCACTCGTGCCGACGGGGCATTGATAAAAGAGAATCTATGTAGTACAGAGAAATTAAGTTGTTACGTCGCATACATACTTTAAGTAGGTATATTTACGATGTATAGGAAGCTGCTGATTTCTGAATGAGTTAATGCATAATATTCTATACAATTTTGCAGCCGCCTGTTCGCATATTAGGATATAGTGGGGCTTCTGAAGGCCGGAAGCAAATTTAGTTTTAAACATGAAACCCAAATACGTAAGAAAAAAAAGTGCCTTACATCGCCCTCCGAGTTTCAGTTCAGCACTAGCTCCAGCACTTTCCTGGTCATTTCTGATAAAGCACTGGTACATTCCCTTGTCTTCCTTCTTTACTGATTCAATCCTGTAATCGAGACCAATAAAATATTAGCTAGGTTACAATAATCATTTTCGTAGCCGTAGTCTGACATGACATGACAGACAATTATATCCAGCTCACCTTGCCGGAGTCTGATAAATAAGACAAAGGTGTGACTTGGCTTTTACATTGGAAAAATTAGTCCCATTCATCTATCTCTCTTCAAGCTTATTTCGGCTCCAACTGCAACTTGACTAATTAATTACTTAAGTGCTCGATGGAGTGCCCTCTTATTGATCTGAGTGGTCTAAATAATTTAGTATTGGTGGCAACAGGGGCACGCTCGATGAAAAATTCACGATAGTTAAAGGAATCATCTCGTGTTTTAAAGTTTTTTTTATTCATTTCATTTAAGTTAACGGGGTTGCATTTGCAGATGCGACTCTTTATGAGTTCCACGACCTTTGCCAAATTTACGAGTCTGACATGTATATGTAAATTTTCATCATAATTACCTGAGCAGAGGGTCGTGGTGCTTCATGTCCTTTCCATCCTTGAGCCATGTGATCGTCTTAACGGGGTTGCCTTCATACTTGCAGGTGAATACGGCGGGTCTGCCGAAGTCAACAGTTTGCGTTGCTGGTTCAACGGTCGTTTTGAGAGGAGCGGTCACTGTTAGGACTGTTTCCACTGATTCCCCTGGAAAATTAGTAAGTAGTATTGTAGATTTATACAATAGGTCAATTAAATTATCAAACATACAAAGTTAAAGAAGTATGTTAAGTATGTGATGTAAAAGTGAACATACCACCGACAGAGTTGTTGACCACGCACAGATATTTTCCCGAGTCCTCAACTTTAGCTTCCTTGATAATAAGAGTTCCGGACACTTGTTTCACTCGGTCGTTTAGCGTAACAGGTTGCTTTCTAGTCGTGCCGTCGATAAACTTGTACCATCTGGAACAAAACAGAACATATTCAGAGAGAGATTCCAATAACTGCACAGATCTTGGACATTCAAAGTTAAAATCGCTACAATGTACGTTAGAGGCCAGAAATATTACAGACTAGGCTCCATCACCCACCTGAAAACCGGCACCGGAAACCCTTGACTCAAACACAGAATCGTTCCCTTTTGTCCGAAACTTAACTCAGACTCTTGCAATCGACCACTAGACAGCTTGGGAGGGATACTATTCGTGGGCTCTTAAAGAAAAATACATTTAAAGTCGTCATGAGAAGCTTCAACCCTACCACCGAGACGGACTACGAAATCAAAGTACAATAACGAAAGCGCGTGTAAGCACATATTAGATGTTATGTGCGAGCTACGCGAAGCACAAAGTAAAGATCGAAGCGTTTATAAAAGCAAGAACACCCTGACACTTACCGGCAGGTGTGTACGCTGTTCTATACTTTGGCTGGGGACCTTAAGGTCGCGGCCGGCCGCGAGTCACGCCTTCATGTCACGCGGGCGGGGCGGCCGCCGCAACAGACTGTAATAACAACGCACATCAGTACATTGGAATGGGATGGTAAAGCTACGTGATGGATGAATGCGTGAGATGTCGGCGGCCGGCCGTGACAGAGTTCGTAAAAAACGTATACGCATTTTTTCGCACTAAAGGGATAGTTTAGCCTAACCGAGAGTCCACTCTGAATTCTTTATTGACGCCTATCACTCACCTAAATAAGGGTACAGGGAAGGCAGCAACTTGACATGTTAAGTATGCAATGTTCCCCTGAGAAACGACGAATACTTCCCAACCCTCGAAGTGTTTGGCCGAATCTTTTCTAGGTGGTATCTTATTAGTTGGTTCTGCAATGGACGGACATATTGAAAACCTACGTATCTCGTTACAAATCTTATGGGGAACGTGTCGAATAACATAAATATGCATTGTCTCTAATAATAGTAAAATCAATCGGAATAAATATTTTGAGGGTGCAGGGTAAATAAACTTACCTAAATATGGGAGCGGGATAGCCAGACACTTCACACGTGAGATAGACTGATTCTGTTTCAGAAACTAAAAATATTTGACCACCTTCGAATTTCCTGCTCTTTTCACTCCGTGGGGCGATCTTGTTGGTAGGTTCTGTAAGAGAGTAAGTAAGTGAATTCAACGCACCTTGTTAACGGCACGGGGAATGCTTGCGCCGGACACAGGAGAGCTATTGCAGATTGTTGGGAATAGTGAACCGCAGCCTTCTGTGTCGAAGTGATACTTGGTGCGACACTCCCGATTGGCTCTAAGAAATGTTACATGTTAAAAATCGTGACTTGCCTGTATAAAGGAGTAGGGAACGCCTGAGCCTGACACAGCAGTGCAAAATTGTGGTTTATCTCTTTGACAAACGTAAAACTTTTAGAGTCCCCGGAAAAAGTTGGTGCTTTCGCGCCCACTGGCTCTGAGAAATGGAATATAACGCATAGGTAAAGACTAGTTAGTATCCTAGCGTAAGGCCTTATTTAAAAATAAATATAAACACTTGCCTGAATAATGGTACTGGGAATGCCTGAGCTTGACATAACAGTGCGAAGCTTTGCCCCTGGGTCCTTAATAAAGTGGTACTAAGAGCATCCGTTGAGAACGTTGGGGCTTTGGATCCCACGGGTTCTGTTATTCAAAATAAGCAATTGATGATAGTGTTAAAAATAAAGTACTTGCCTAAAAATAGGGGCGGGGTAACTTTGAGCCTGACAGAGAAGAGCGAAGCCTTGTCCGATTCGTTTCCTAAATATACTTCCCATTGATTCCGTTGAGAATGTTGGTGATTTAGCTCCAACCGGTTCTACAGGAGTTAAACAAGATGTTATCATTTTCTGGGTCTATTTTATAATAATTTGAAACTTGCCTGAAGATTGGTACAGGAAATGCCTGAGCTTGACAGAGTAGCGCAAAGCTTTCTCCTCCGTGTCTTTTAAGAGATGAAATATCAGACTCAGTAGAAAACGAGGGGGCCTTGGAACCGACGGGCTCTGCATAAGAAGAACAGGCAGTTAGTACCAAACAAGTCGGTACAATGCGAGTACACCAGGATGGTGTATGCCAGTATTTTTTTGAGATTTTTATTGAAAATGAATAGGAATGTTTTAAGCGTATTCAACACTTGCCTGAAGATTGGTATGGGAAAAGCCTGGGCTTGGCACATCATTGCAAAATCTTGACCTCTATGTCTCGTCACCGCCGATAGAGTGAAATCATTGGAAAATGTCGGCGGCTTGGAACCCACGGGCTCTGTGTAAGAAAAATATGGGACGTTAGCTTACCTAAACAGTGGAGTGGGGAATGCTTGCGCTTGACACAGTAACGCAAAACTATTTCCGATTTCTTTCACAAATATACTGCCTTTGGACTCAGTCGAAAAGGAAGGAGCTTTTGCTCCAACGGGCTCTAGAAAAAAATACAGCATTGCCACTATTAGAACCTACCTGAATGCGGTGAAGGGTACCCTTTTGTCTGTTACACCTGACAGAGCCTCCCGATCCTACTTCAATTTTAAATGCACAGTGTAAAGTAGGTCTGAAACCGAAATAATTCGAGAGGCTCACCTGAATAGTGGAGTAGGATGTGCCTGGGCCTGACACAGGAGAACAATAGCTTGATCCGCCGCTTTTGTGAGCGTAGTGCTTTTAAATTCAGACGAAAACGTCGGCGCCTTAGATCCGACAGGTTCTGTTAATTAAACTTTATGTGAGATCTGTGTTCTTCTTACCTGAATATTGGGACGGGAAAAGCTTGTGCCTGGCACAATAGAGCGAAATCTTGACCAGTTCTACGAGTAATCCCAGAGAACTGTACGTCGTTCGAAAACGTTGGGGACTTTGAGCCAACAGGTTCTATAAGTAAAAGATTAAAAATCATGTAATCACCTGAAAACCGGGACCGGAAAGGCTTGAGCCGGGCATAGAAGTGTCAGGCTTTCGCCTATCTTCCTCACGTATAATGATAATTTATTATCAGTGGAAAAGGTTGGAGACTTCGATCCGACAGGTTCTAAAATGTGATCATATCTTGTAAAAGTAGCTCTAACTTGAAGTATAGGTAATTATACTGATTCCTCACCTAAACAAAGGGACAGGGAACCCTTGAGCAGGACAGGTGAGTGCAAAATCTTGATCAGAATGTATTTCAAACCACGCTAATTTGGATCCACTTGAAAAGGCAGGACTTTTGGAGCCGATCGGTTCTATAACAAGAAAAAGTTGTAAATACCTGAACAAAGGGGCGGGGGATCCCTGCGCCGGGCACAGCAATGCAAAGCCTTGAGCTACGTCCTTAACATACCACGCCATTTTGAAATCCGTAGAGAAAGTAGGGGCTTTCAGGCCAACTGGCTCTAAAACAAATAGTGTGATATTTTTAAAAACTCACCTAAACACTGGGACTGGATAAGCTTGTGCCAAACACAATAACGTGATGCTTGAATCCATTTTGAACTCCACAAACTCGATCGTTTTAGTAGGGACCTTGGGTGGAGCGCTATTTATTGGTTCTACAAAAAAAATCGACATGCCTATATTTTAGAATTTACCTGGAGAGAGGGACTGGGAAGGCTTGAGCAGGGCACAACAGTGTGACACTCGAATTGACCGATGTACTAAAACCTCTAACACTGTCTAACGTAGGGAACTTCGGAGGAACTCTCCCCACGGGCTCTAAACATAGACATTCATACAATTGGATTCACGACAACGATACTACTGCAGGCAATGAATTACCTGAATATTGGGACAGGAAAAGACTGAGCCGGGCAAAGCAATGTGACCGTATTATTCGATTGTGCTTCTGTGATGTCAATCATTTTAGTAGCCACTTTGGGAGCAGCACTGCCCAGCGGTTCTACGGAACAGTTAATGGTTTATTATTTACCTGGATAGAGGAACTGGGAAGGCCTGAGCGGGACACAGCAATGACACGCTTGAATTGACCGACGTTTTAAAACCTCTACTATCATCCAAAGTAGGGAATTTCGGAGGAACTCTTCCCACTGGTTCTAAATAAACATGGATATTTTTCTACTGAATTCTACGACATGACACTAGGAACATTTAACAAATTACCTGAATATTGGAACAGGGAAAGCCTGAGCCGGACAGAGCAACGTAACAGTATTATTGGATAACTCTTCTGTGAGGTCGATCACTTTAGTTGCCACTTTTGGGGCCGCGCTTCCCAAGGGTTCTACAAAATTATTGGTGATTTAGATGCAAACTCAAATACCTGAACATTGGGGCTGGAAATGCTTGTGCGGGGCATAAGAGTGTGATGCTGTCACCACCATTCGCGTCGAAGGCGCGAAGTTTATCACCAGTCGTGAATTTAGGTTGAACGCGACCCACAGGCTCTAAGAATACATAAGCTCGCTATGGTATGAATGGTATCATGGATCTTTTTTTTTAATTACCTGAACATTGGGGCAGGGAATGCTTGTGCGGGGCACAGAAGTGTAATGCTATCACCTCCGTTAGCGTCAAACGCGCGGCTTTTGTCACCAGTCGTAAACTTAGGCTGAACACGACCAACGGGTTCTAGGAATACATATGTAAATGCTTACTAACATGATTTTAATCCAATTACCTGAATAATGGGACGGGGAAAGCTTGCGCTGGGCATTGGATAGTCAAACTTGAGTTAAGACTAGCGCTGAAGCTTCTCGAGCTATCCATTGAAGGGAATTTTGGTGAAACTCGTCCCACGGGCTCTAGAGATACAAACAGACATCTAAGTACCTGAACAATGGAGTGGGAAACGCTTGTGCTGGACAGAGCAATGTAACGCATGTATTCGCAGAATATGTAAAGCTGCGTCCGGTTTCCATGGATGGGAACTTCGGAGAAACCTTGCCCATCGGTTCTGTCCAAGAGAAAATGTTAGAGATAGTTTGAATTACCTAAATGCCGGTGCAGGGAACCCTTGAGCTGGACAAAGCAATGAGAGACCGCTACCTTGGTTTGCAATAAACGATCGGCTAACGTCTCCGGTAGCAAACTTTGGAGAAACTTTTCCCATGGGTTCTATGAATTGGAAATTATGTCTTTATACGGTACATATATAGTAGGTAATGAAACTTACCTAAACATTGGGGCGGGGAATGCTTGAGCAGGACAAAGAATCGACAGAGTTTGATTACTGTCAAAATTAAACAGTCGACTCTTTTCTAGACTTGGGAATTTCGGCGACACTTTTCCCATGGGTTCTGTAGCAAAATATAAATAAGAATATTTTACCTATACAGCGGAATCGGGAACGCTTGAGCAGGGCACAAAAGTGTGATACTGCTGCTCTGCTGATAGTCGACAAGACGGCCCTTATCGATATTAGGGAATTTCGGTGACACTTTTCCCAGGGGTTCTACACACAAAATATGCATAGCTCAATAATTATGATACCTGAAGAGTGGAACGGGGAAAGCTTGAGCCGGGCATTGTAATGCAAGTGAATTATTTTCTTTAGCTCCCAGCCAGGTGCCCATCAATAGAGTAGCGAATTTCGGTGAAACTCTTCCGACCGGTTCTAGGGAAGGAGTTATACATTTTTAGGATGAATACCTGAATAGTGGAGTAGGGAACGCCTGCGCGGGACATTGCAATGCGTATGATTCGTTTTTCTTAACCTCGAACATTGTCCCGGTCAGTACAGTTGCAAACTTGGGAGGAACGCGGCCGACCGGTTCTAGAAATAGTTATAAGTAGATAGTAGAGAGTTGATAGTATATGTTTACCTGAAGAGGGGTACAGGGAAAGCTTGAGCGGGGCATTGCAATGTAAACGACGTCGCCAGCGTGGTAACGTACATGGCGCCGACTTGTGAGGTAGATAACTTGGGAGGCACTCGCCCTACCGGCTCTGGGGACGTAAATGGTTAGATTTGAAGAGTCCTTACCGGTACATTGGTGCGGGGAAGGCCTGAGCAGGGCACAGGACTGCCATGTTAGAGCCCTCGCTAAACAGGAACCCGCTGGTGGTAGACGCGCTAGGGAACTTGGGAGGCACCCGACCCACGGGTTCTGCACATGTTGGGAGAAGGCGGGTTTTCAAGGATTGGACCAAAACGTATTACCCAGAGTGGACTTTGATCGGCTCAGTTACCCCTACTGTTCTCTAGAGACCTAATTTTGAAAACGCGAGTCAAGGCTCTGCAGGGTACCCTATCCCAACATTCAGGCAAGTCTTTTATAATCCAAGAAAGTTTTCAGACACAAATGTTTGTGTGTGTAAACTTCGCTAATAATTATAATTCATAATCTCGGGTTGTAGAAATTAATAACAATATCTTGATCTGTAATGTACCAAATGTACATATTGCATAATTGAGGACGAGATTATAAATTTCTTAGAAACTAGGAAAAGTGAAAAATTACAGCAGAATATTTCCAGTAACGTTTACGAATGTAGGTAAAATTTGAATTGCATACTAAAACTGTCAATAAAAAATATACTTATGAAATGAGTTAAATATTATTGAAAAAAAATATTTAAATGGAAATATTCTACACTAAAATCTATTTATTTCAAAAACAAGTAATAAAAAAATTATAATATCAACAATGTCTTTTAAAAGCTGCTATATGTTTTATAGTGAGTTATGAATGTTAAAACCTTGGACTTAATTTTAATTAAAATGACATTGTTGTTATTAACGTGGCGCTCTGAATTCATTACATACAGCATTAGTTATCATATATGTATGTACATAGTTAAAAAAAGTGATGTATCAAAAAAAATAATATTAAATGATTCAGTAGTGAATGAATTTATAGCGTCACCTTTTGTAGACATAAGAAAACTCACCAGTAATGACGAGACGTCCTTTAGTAGCGGAAAGTCGTGTTTCTCCTGTTAGCCTGTGCTTTGTGCGGCATTGGTACGATTTGTATCCATCTTCGGGTCCAACGTCTCTAATATGTAACTCTCCAGATGGCAATACCAAATATTTTCCCTCTGAAAAATTATAAAAATTGTAGGAATTCATCGCGCAGACAAACTTTGTAATATGTTTTTATTCAACTTCAAGAACAGCTACGCAGCTTAAGGCTGCTTTACTTTACTTACAAATCTCATAGCATGCAGGAAGGAGGATCATGGGAAGAGGTAGGCCGTCAGGCCCATGGAGTCACGGGAAACCAATAGGAACACTCCTATCCATCACTGGAGACTAGATCTTTGGAGGAGGCCAAGGACGGCAAAAAGTCGTACCTAAGTCATGATCGGAGTCGAGATTAATTGATACCTCTTCTGCGTCTTCACTGATAATCCAGGAGACTACGTTAACGTACTCCGACACAAAGCTCGGGATGTGACACTTTAGAATGGCTGCGTTGCCTCTCAGAACGTATTCCTCCATTAGATTTACCGCATACGCTTGTGAAACCACTGGAACAATACGAATTGTCAACGATTTTTCTAAAGCTCATGAATTATAATCATGATTATCATCGTTCTGTAAATTCAGCCTAAGCTTTGGTATTTCTGTCTAAATCTAAATGTCAAGACATAATCGAGTAAAAACATTATCGGCTTCTACGAAAAAGTTGATAGGCACGAGCCTAACAATAATACCGAGCGAAAGGGTAAAGGACTTGGTGGGAAACTTCGGGAGCGGAATAGGATACAAACAACCAAATACCTAAATTCGATGAATTGTCGATATTGATTTCGTTCTCCTGCTCGTCCTCGGAAACTATCCAAGATGCGACCGACACATATTCGGAAACGAAACTCGGAATCTGGCATTTGAGAATTGCAGCATTTCCGCGTAAGACATATTCTTCCCAGAATTTGACGTCGTAAGCTTGGGATACGACTGCAAACGGAAAGGACTTCTGATAAATATTGCCCTTGGTGTAAGCAATTTTATATCGTGAATAATACGCAGTAACAAATGTAACCACAGGACGATGATTCATCGTTTATTTACGATGAGACTTTTAAGATTCACTCAGATTCGTTTTTTTTTCATCACTCTTATGGACATTTTCTTAGCAACTACTTATTTACCTAGAGAACAAAAGAAGATACATTCCCAAGCAAATTTTTCAATTGCCTCGAAAAAACCCTTAACACAAAACTCAAATGTTATAGGAAATTATTGGGAGTGATTAGGTGGATGTCTAAAATACGACGCTATCCTTATTTACCCAAATTAACATCAGATTCTAAATTTATCTCCAACTCATCCTTGTCCCCTTCGGAAATAATCCAGGAAGTGACCGTGACATATTCAGTGACAAAACTCGGAATGTGACACTTCAGTATGGCGGCATTTCCGCGCAGAACGTTCTCCTCCCAAAGATTGACGGTGTATGACTGAGACACCGCTGGAATAAATTAACAACTTGTTATAAACGAAATACGCAAAATATTCCTTTAGCCTATTGTTGGGTTATCGCTTCAAGTAGGAGCCGGGCAGGAATTTGGGATTATTATGTTAGTTTATAATACCTAAGCTAGTTGAATCTTCTACACTAATCTCTTTCTCATTAGCTTCACCCTCAGAAATAATCCAAGAAGATACTGTCACGTATTCAGTGACGAAGCTCGGCAAGTGGCACTTTAGGATGGCGGAATTGCCTCGCAATACGTTTTCGTCCATCAAGTTAATCGTGTAAGCTTGGGACACGACTGAAACAAAGTTATTTGTCTTGTCACATTAATAAACAATGAACCGACAACCTAATTGACCAAACAGACGACTATTAAAGGATATGGGAGGAAGGCACGCGACTAGCTCTAGATAAAAATACCCAAGTTAGTTTCTTCAGCGTCGGCTTTAATCTCCAATTTGTCAGTTTCGCCTTCGGATATAATCCAAGAAGACACGCTTACGTATTCCGTGACGAAAGTGGAAATGTGACATTTTAGGATAACAGCGTTCCCGCGCAACACACTCTCTTCCATCAAATTCACCGTGTAAGCTTGACTCACCACTGCAAGTAACAGTCAAAATATCTAGTTGTATTTTTTTTTCCGAAGTAGGAAAGGATCTTAGGAGCTAAGCTGAAGAATTTACTGTTAAATACCCTCTTTGTTAGTAATATCTTCTAGTTTAATTTCGGATTCTCGGTCGCCTTCCGAAATTATCCAAGAAGCCACTGACACATATTCGGTCACAAAGCTAGGGATGAGACATTTCATAACTACGGAGTTTCCGCGTAACACATTCTCATCAACTAATTGGACTGTGTAAGCTTGGCTCACGACTGAAATAAACATTTAAAAACATGACTGAATAAGTTTTCAACACAGGAAAGGACCTTAGGAGCTAAAGTGACATCAACTACAAAATACCCTCTTTGTTAGCAAGATCCTCTAATTTAATTTCTGTTTCTTGCTCGCCTTCCGATATTATCCACGAAGATACTGCGACATACTCGGTTACAAAACTAGGGATGAGGCATTTCACAATGACAGCGTTTCCGCGCAAAACATTTTCTTCGACTAAATGAACCGAGTACGCCTGTGATACCACTGAAATATGGATACGTCAATGTTAAACTTGGCATATCTGCGAGCACAATAGGTTTAATTGGACAGGAGGTTACGGATATTATCTTTTAATGACATCTATACAAGTAATACCGTAAGCTTCATTTTGAGTATATTCGCCGCCGTCTGTATCGTGCCAAGAAACTATTTGCACATGATCAGAAACAAACGATGGGATGTGACATTTGAATACTGCGGCGTTCCCTCGAATCACGTACATGTCGTACACCTGAGACTCGTAGAACTGGTTGACAGCTGGAATGTATGAATTATAGTCTCTACAACATGGTCATGGCTAACGCTGTAGGATTTAGTGGAGAGCGGATAGGGACAATTGGGGTCGGGCGGGCGCTCTCGATTACCGTAATTGCCGTCAGAGCCGTTTAACGAAAACGCAGAGAGGGACTTCTCGTCTGTTATCCATTCCACGACATTGACGTAATCCGCCACGAAAGACGGGATTGAGCACTTAACAATGGCTGAGTTTCCACGGAGGACATCCTCGTCGATTACACGAGGTTCGTAAGACTGATGCACCACTGTAGGAGAAGCATATAATACACATATCCCGAGAAAACAATTGATTATGTGGGAGGGATAGGGGGTTTATCATCTATTCGTAGATTCTAACTACCCGAATTCACGTTCGCATGTTCTTCAGCAGTAACTGTTTCATTGTCCATAGTCCACGACACGACATGGACAAAGTCCGCAACAAAAGAAGGCACGATGCACTTGAGAATTGCCGTGTTTCCGCGCAAGACGAACTCGTCGTTTACTCTAGCCTCATATACTTGAAGAACAGCTGGGTACACAATAAAAATATGGATTTAGGAAAGGAGTTTTCATTGTGACGGAGGTGTTACCCTCGCTATGTCCGGGGAAGTAGGATCCTCCATCGCTGTCCGTCCACATTTCCACAGAAACGAAATCTGATACGAAGCTTGGAACTTCGCATTTCATTATAGCAGCATTTCCACGGATAACATATTCGTTGTCAGCCTCGGCCTCGTAGGGTTGCGATATCACTGACAACATTAGATTATTATTGAATTTTAACGATGATAAAGGAATTTGGGGATGGGACCGGGATAAGTAACATAAGCAAGACGTGAAAGGAGTACCCTCGGGTTGTGTATTGTTAATTGTGAGCGTTTGTCCGTCATCCATTATCCATGATTCCACATAGACGAAGTCGCTCACAAAAGAGGGTATCTTGCACTTGACTATTGCGGCGTTGCCTCGAATCACGTACTCGTTTTCGGCTTCGGTCACGTAATACTGGGACACGACTAAAGAATACCAATTAGTTACCTAGATGGAAATGAGCGGGTAAAGGTGTGGGACAGGCGTTTAGTGCGTCGGGAAGCGGTTACTTCATTGTTTAGCGAGGTATTGTTACCGAGGTCGTCGGAATGCGTAATCTCCGTTCCTTCTTCGTCAATCCACGCCTCTACCTTCACAAAATCGGCGACGAAAGAGGGAATGGAGCATTTTAATACAGCAGCATTGCCTCGTATAACGTACTCTGTTAGGATCTCGGCTTCGTAGAATTGGTTAACAACTGAAATAAGACGCGGTAGGTCTTTAAAATAATTATTCTAAACAAGCGACTTTCGACTAAAGATGCACTTTTCAATATATGTATATTTGACAACAGGAAGACCATACAAGGACCGTGAGTTTTATGGACACTGACATGAAATTCTATTGAATTTTTTGATTGGGAATGGAAAGTTGGCAACAGGATGCGGAGCCATGTATGCACATGTGATTGTGGTACCATTGTCTTTAGGATCCGCGGCAGCGAAAGAATTTCCATCTTCATCGTGCCAAGAGACAACAGTGACAAAATCCGCTACAAACGAGGGTATAGAGCATTTGAGAATGGCTGAGTTCCCGCGGATGACGTATTCGTTGTTCACTTCGGATTCGTACTGCTGTTGTACCACTGCGGAGGTAGAAATTTAGAATCCTTCAGGATTAGGAAGAAGGGGGTGTGGAAGGCGAGAAAGTAACCGTAGCTGTTGCCAGGGAAGAAGTCTTGCTTATCGTCGGTGTGCCAGGATAGAATCTCAACGAAGTCGGCGACGAACGACGGGACTTGGCATTTCAGCACGATGCTGTTGCCCATTATGACGTATTCCTTGTTTACATCAGTGTCATAATGCTGAGCGACCACTAACATATCGAATATTGTTATTAATAAAATAGAAACGTAGAATATGACTGAAACGGTCATATCTCATAACTATATATTTAACCTGTCGGAAAAAAGATACAATAATTTATTTGGTACTTACATAATACTTATAAGATGAGTAAAGACATCAAACTCAATTATTACATTTTGAATATTGTTTTATTGTAGGTAACTAACTAATGTCTCCAAAGCGTATTCGTACCATTCATGCGTCGCAAACTTCATCATAATTACATATTACACCATACTTATTGAATTATTTACAAAAATGTAACTGCTATAAAGAGGGTCATAACATGAAATACAAATGAGACGCAAAATTGCACCAATAAGTTACTATTTTAAAATAGGATATAAGGCAAAAATTTTTACCAATACTACAAACTTGGTCGTCAAGAAAGATTTATGTTTCACCAAATACTAACAAGTTACCGAGAATTATGTTTACAGCAGAACTCTAGGACGGTGTCTCCGATTTCGGATAGGTGCGATTTTACGTCAAGAATAAGCATTCGATTCACTTCAAAGCGTAAGTCCACGCCACACTGGATGGTGTGCAACACGTGCACGTGCGCGTTTCCATGCCTCGCTTGTATCGTATGTAAATGTCATATTAGATGGCACACCACTTGCGTGGCGTGAACGTGCAAGCGGTGTGCCATCTACTATGACATTTCCGACGCTACAACACTCATGCCACGCTAGGAGCACGAACACGTGCTGCACACACACCGTTGTGGCTTGGCCTTTAGAGCGTGAGCAGACAGAGAGTGGTCTAGAGTTCTGCATTCCGCGTTCAGAGTTCTGCGTTCTTTAGAATGTATGTACCGAGACTATAGCAACAACGCACACAGCATCGCGACGACGGTCAAAGCGCGGTCAGACTGCCTGCTGTGTGCGTTGTTGCTCTAGTCTCGGTACATTCTAAAGAACGCAGAACTCTGAACGCGGAATGCAGAACTCTAGACCGCTCTCTGTCTGCTCACGCTCAAAGTCATCAAGTCATCATAAAAGAGAACGACATCTGTCAACATCGCAAAATGTCCTTATCAGCAGCCTTGAGCTTCACGCCAATCACACTTGCAATTTGCAATACAACAGGTGGCTGTTACATCAGCAAATAGCATTGTTTACTCGACTCGTTACTCAATACGGGTGGAAGTACATTTGCATCTATTTGCATGGCCGTCTGAAGCTTTGAACGAAAGTGTTCCGTTGGTAAAGTGTCTATTTTCATTGTTTTTTGAGTAAGAGTTTTTATTTCTTTAAGGTGAATTGGGTCCGTGCTGGTGATACTGATTTATCAATACGATTTCATTTTATTTCAAATGAGATGTATTTAATTTTGTTACTAAAAGACTTAGTGAAAAGCTCGCATGTTGCTACGAGTATGCCTGTCTGGTCCTAAGAAATTGTATTTTTTTAGCCCCGTACAAGCATTTAGGATAGGATTTGAATCGATTATCATTAAAAAAAATATAGAAATGTAATCCAGGATCCCGTATGTTAATCCATGATCTGCAAAACATCAATATTCTTTAAAATCGATGTATGCTCTCTTAGGATCAGATTCGCGTAGTTAACACAGGTTCAGACCGTACCTATCTGCCTTCACAAACCCGCTGTCTAACTTGTATAGATGTATTGCATAATCCTTACCCTTCGGCCAATCGCGGAAGCTGCCGAATTCATATTTATGTCACAATAAACTTCAGCATCCATTGCACTGAAGCGAATTGAGACAGAAAGATAAATACGGACGTATACGTGAAAATACGAAATGAAAAGATCGCTCACTACATCTAAGGGCTTAACGCGAACCACGATTGACATGTTGCCTCCCGGTTACACTTACGCTCAAAATTACAAATATGAGAGAGAGGCATGTCGATCATGGTTCACGATAGACCTCCTGTACTCATATGTACAGCATCACCCAACGCTTGAATGGCGGTCCTTCACCGCGAGCTGATTATTTAATTGACCGTTTGCCCCCCGAAGGGCAGCGGCCTGTGACACGACGTGACACTCCAATAAAGTGCATCGGCAATTGTTACTTTATTACTAGTTCGGTACGGAAGGACAATGGTAAAAGTATCGTTGTTATAGTTGTTGTTATACCTATAGATGACTTGCGAGCATGTTCCATGTGTAGCGATATTGTGTCTTTACAA
Organism: Thaumatotibia leucotreta; assembly: GCA_025490895.1. NCBI lineage: Eukaryota > Metazoa > Arthropoda > Insecta > Lepidoptera > Tortricidae > Thaumatotibia > Thaumatotibia leucotreta. Next base: position 4,840 of record JALPQI010004418.1, on the reverse strand, counting down.
CTTCTCAGCCATTCTATAGTACAAGTATATTTGAATTTTCTTGTCTCTTGTACTGTCGTTATTTGACTAATAGTAAGACTAATTGCAATGACAAGGTCCACCGGTGTTACTTTAAGTAAAAGTACTAAAAATGCAATCACAAACTGTCGATAGTTCATTTATACCACCAGGCTTAGCACATGATTTTACTATGTTAATAAAAGAGGGAAGAAAAGTCTGTAGGTACTGTCGCGGAGAGCTTGTTTTTTCATGGTAAATGTTTAGTCGAATACGTGATTGATTAGAAAATTATTAATCAACAGGAAGAAACTAATAAAACGAGCTATCTGACGGGAAACAAAGCAATGTTTAAATTAGGAGTATTGTTGCAATAAAATAGTATATCAATGGTGGATAACCACTATTCGATATTGAAATCACGTTGAAATTACATCGTAAATCTATGCAGGACACCAAGTTCCTCAATTGAAGAATTTTATTAGCTTATGCATAAATCAGGCGACAGTAAATCTACCCAATGTGACATCGCATCATAATTCCTTGACTTTCTCCATGTAGGCCTATCTCGACACTTGAAACATGATGTCACAACTAGCATATTAGGTTACAAACGAGCGTGGGTCATAAGTCAACGGTCCGAGCATGTTTAAAGTGAGATATCTTGTTTGATAAATGCTCTTCCGTGTATAGTTCAAACGTGTTCGGTTACTGTAAAACTGTAACATTATCCCGTCTATTTCACAAGACTTTAGTACCACGTGTTAAAAATCATTTTGGTGTGGCTGGTTTTTGTGCAATCTGTGTTTAGTTGGAAACTATTGTAGCGAACAGTTCGTCTAAACAGAACTGCAGGAACGACGTTTATGTTACCCGCAGTGTTTTATGCTACATTTGAATGGCTGCTTGAATGGAAACAATTCGAAATAATGGCGCCAATTTAGAAGAAGAGACAGATAATAGACACTTTGCTAAAGGAACTTTAAATAATATGTTTCTGCTTTTGCGACTGCTTCATATATGTATTATCATTTAGTATTTTGATATGAAATCGTTCACTTTTGCCCGAGACTCCTTAGGAAGTGTCTCGCACGTTTATTAAAAATTCATTATTTTATCGTATAGCTGTCAATTTTATCATGAGCAAATGATAATGATTTTCTAGTGGATTTTACACTCAGAGCAATAATGAACGGTTACCCACTCAGACTCAATTATACAGGGTGTTTTTTTTTCGACCGTTCAAATTCTACGTAGTGAATGTGTAGGTCATACTCACCAACTTTTACTATGGGGACAAAGTCGAAATCGCGAAAAAAAAATCAGCTTTAGAATTATAACTAACGTGAGACTCAAACATATTTAAATATTTATAACACGGGTTACTCACGTAATTTAAGTCGATAATTGCTCGACATGTTTCGATCCATTTAGAGGATCCTCATCATGGAGTATCCGCGACCAAAGCCCGACGTGTACTGCAATTATCGACTTAAATTACGTGAGTAACCCGTGTTATAAATATTTAAAAAAATCAGCTGTTTCATACAAATTGGCGGCATTACGCCGGCCGAAATGTATGAAACAGCTGATTTTTTTTTTCGCGATTTCGACTTTGTCCCCATAGTAAAAGTTGGTCAGTATGACCTACACATTCACTACGTAGAATTTGAACGGTCGAAAAAAAAACACCCTGTATAGTATAGAGTGTAACAAAAAGTTGTGATCTGTTTAAGACCCATTCAGTAGGTATATGATTCTTTAGCAAAAAGTAAGAAAACTTAAACGGATCACCATTAATTTTGTTATACCCTGTAGGTACAGAACAATTTCAAGTCAGAGACATTAATTAGTCCGTCGGGCCATAAGACCATGCGATGCGATTGCAGCAAAAGCACCGCTGTCGCCGTGCTCTTGCTTAGAGCGATTAAGTACTTCGTAATTCCGCAAATTTCGAGGATTACTTTTCTCTGTCACTACAGAGTGACAGAGACAGATCCTCGTTTACGAATTTTACGATAGCAAGCCAGTTTGTAATATATGCAAGTATTACCAGCGCGCACGTTGACATCTCGGGAGTGGATGGAGCCGACGGGGTTGCGCGCGAGACATGCGTACACTTGCGCGTGCACCTCCTGCCGGTAGTCTTCGGCACGGAATGGCGGGAACACCAGGTTGCCGTTCGGTAGGACCTGGAGAAGAGAAAGTTGGGGTGAAGATATTTCTGTTTACGATAGGTTTTTCATCAAGAATGCATAGTACCTACAATGTGTTGATGAAATAAATAAAACTACACCGGCTCTGAATGCTTCTGATCTGACCCGAGCAGATTTCAATCCCATCTTGTAGGCGGGTATCCGAATATGAGACCGGCAAGGAATCGGCGGGACAAATCTATTCAGAACGTGATCGTTCAAATGTGGAAAATTCATAGACTTTATTTTGTGCAACACATTTAATTTAGGTACCCGTAAGATACATATCGGAGAGGCCAGGGGCTTACAAATATCTGAGCACGCTCTAAATTGAAATAACAAAAAATAAATAACAGAAATATCTACAGACTATTATGGGAGTTAACCTCTATTCTTGGCTAGACAACTCGAGTTATACTTAATCTAAGCGATTTGTCTTTATGGTTCTTGCTGGCTATTTGAAGCTAGAAAGCATCCACGACATCGAAAGTAGAACTATTAAGTACACGCTGGTTCAATCAGTATTATCAGTTATCAGCATGACCGTTGACTGAAACTATAAAGATTTTATATATCCTAAAATTTATTCGACTTTATGTCTATTTAAATTTAAATACCATAAACGGTACTATTTCAACATTTATGTTAAACTTTGCGATCATTTCCCATTTGTGTCCCGTCTCCGTTGATAACTTACCTACATAACATATTCAACATATTCAAAATAAGATCCCTAATAGTTTCAAGAATAACCAATTCCACTCGAACTAAAACTGTATACATAAGTTAAGAAAACGATTCCAGAAATACACTAAAATGTTAAGGAATATCTGCAGCCAGGAAATAAAAGTCCAAATGGAGTTCTCACGTTCCCGACTCATATTGGGTCAACTATTATTAGCGAATGCTTGCTGTTTCGCTTCCTCCGAACGTTCGGTTTACTTTATTGACCGAACATGTGTTCAAGTTTGAGATTAATTTCCGTGGCCGTTTCGCTTAGCTTGGCAATGTTTGAAAGCGTTTATAGGATGTTTATTCTTAGATATTAAAGTCTAGCTGATTTAGCCCCTAAGTATATAGAGCAAAGAATCAACGACTCAAAAACGACCACGCTATAACACTTTCCTTTTTTATTTTATTTGAGGCTACAAATGAAGATGTGAGTTTGCACATGGTGGCTCGAGCCTAATAGACTACAATAGCAGAACAATTGGAAAACGTTATGTCTCTGTCTACCCCCATTTTATTGCTGAAGTCTACTATGTTAGAAATTCGGATGCTTATCTAAGTATATCTGGCCAATCTGGCCATATCTACCACATACGTTTGGTCAAAGCCAAAAGATATTAGGCGTACACTTCGCTGTCTGCAGCATGACCAACTGTTTTTAAAGTCTGTGTGGTCTGGGACTAGTGGTTCGTTCTACACCACCAACAGCAGTGCCATCAGATCGAACTCGGGCGTCATCAGAAGATCCTACTATGAGCCGCGAGCTGCGTATTCCATGAACGATCCTTGATTTCGAGGCTCCTTACCGCCAACGTCGAAATCCGCAAATTTCTAGGATTTTCTTTTGTTACTCTAATGCCCTGGCCGCGACATTGGTTTAAGGCGACCAGCGGCGAGCGAACCCATGAATTGGAGCGGGATGCCGATATGGGTACGAGAGGGAGCACCATACGTTTTCCGCTAAGCCGGTTGCCTTAGACCGATGTCGTGGCCGCGGCGTAATGACGCCTTCGTTAGAGTGATAGTGACAAATCTCCAAAACAAACCTCGAAATTAACGAAAATCGAAGTTCGCAGTAGAAGGCGATGTCAATAATTAGAGGTCGGAATAGTTCTAACCTGTCGCAGGCCAGGAACGTCGCCGACTGCAGTACCATCAGATCGAACCCAAATGACATCAGGAGTCGGAGAGCCGCGTGCTGCACATTCCACTACGGCGCCGGTTGTGTTGCTGAAGTCTACTCGGTTCGGAGGTTCTTTCATGAAGATCGGTCCTATCGTTTCGTCCTCAGCTAGCGCTGATCCTGTGGAAGAACAAATACAATCAGTAGCTGAACAACCTACATACAATTAAGATGGCTGCAGTCTCAGTATGTATAAGTGGAGCAATGAGCCCGTACGCGCGCCTGTACATGCTTTGAAAACAATTCTGTTATGAAATAGTTTTGCGAGTGTTTGCATTTGCAATTGTCGTGTAGAAAACATTCCGCAGTCTCCCTTGTTCTGTTCAAATAAAGCGTGTCACTAGGACGCTATGTGCATCTCAGCAATCCCTTTCAGAGAGAGAGGACCAGACTAACTGCCCTCCTCGAAAAAATGCTACCAAGCATTAAAGCACATTGCACACAAAGCTTATTTCTGCGCGTAGTCAAACGAGCCATTGAGTAGCGACACAAGAGTTTTTAGCCTGGTTATTTAGCCAGAAGAAGAACGTAGTAACAATGTATGAAAACCCGACATTGTTACGGCATTCTTGTACATAGCAGTCGCCCAGCACCCTTCGAACTAGTTACAGCATCTCGACCTCGTTTCTGACAGGGGTTTTCACAGCGATTGTTGTGACTGTGTTGAATTGAAATTGAATTAAACTTACTTGATATCAACAATGGACCGAAATAGAGATTATTTATTTTATCATGA